>APFE031366830.1:44522-122632 GCA_000404065.3 Pinus taeda
AAATAAATAAATAAATAAATAACATCCATAACATAGGCGCTCAAAAAGAATGGAGGGTAAACCCTCGAAGCAAAGCTTCTTTTAGTTTTGTATCCTAAAATTGCAGTGGCTAAATTGTTCGACAGGATTTGGGCCCAATCCATTATTGTGGAATTTGTAGCCGCATCCACTAGAGGTAACCATTCTGATGAAAACTTGTTGATGTCTGGTTTCCCAAACAATCTACGTAACATTGCAGCGGCAAAACGGTAAGGAGAAAAAAGAGAGCCAGTGGCGTACATACCGTTTTTATCCTTTTTTAATCTTTCCTCATTGTTTGACCAATGCTTTGTGCATTCTACCGAGTCTTCATTCTCCTTGGCGAACTTCTCGACAAATTGCTTGTTGTAGCTGGCCCGGGGTTCTAGTAAGTGGTACATACGCCTCAAATTGTTTGGAGTAAATGACCCCATGACTTCTTGGCTGGCCGTCTTGAACTCTCTGTCGGATATGTCTGCGTCATCTATAATCCATTTCACCATGTCAGTGTAGGGGAGTATCTTCGACCTTGCAACAATGCGGTGTAGAAACGAGCACTGGAGGGCTGCGCTAGCCAGCTAAGCACAAGTTGATCTTGGTTTTGTTGATTTCCTAGGGATTTATAGCAGCGAAAGACTGATTCAAGGGTTGTGTTGTGAAGGAATCAAGCTTGCAAAATGAGTCTATGGAGAGAAAGAGATCATGATGTCGAAGAGCTACAAATTCTAAATGATCCGACATGTTTGCTAGCTTTGTGACGATGTGGGTTGCTGAAGTATGTCATACTTGACCTGATGAAGAGTCAAGAGGATCTCCTTAGTTGGATTATCCAACGGTGCGATGAACAGCAAGGTGTGTTTAGGATTGGGGACCATGAGCTCCTAATCGAGAGATACGACATGTATTTCCTCATTGGTTTATCATGCAAAGATGCACGAGTAAACTTGACAAGAGGGAGATCATATCCTAGGACCACCGTGGAGTTGATCCAAATATATTGTAGAGATGGCAGTGAGCCAGTGAGCAACATAATTCCAATAGAGCTTATCAGAATAAGACCAATGGGGTCTATTCTATGGATGATCGTGCACCTGGCAAGTTCTAAGAGTCAACATGTGGTGACAAGGCTCGGCATTGGACTGCTTATAGCTGTAGGTATTCAACTAGTATGAGGGATCCCTCCATCAGGTGAAAGCATAGTTGACAACATGCAAGACTCGGGCCCAAAGAGAGTTTGGGTATGACACTTTTATCATGTATTTTATACTAGAGAGAGTTCCCATGATGAGGACGTGCATGAGTCTTGGTATAGCCAGTCCCAAGGAGCCTAGACAGGAGCGATGAAAAACCCTAACACCTGGTACTAGAGGGGGACCGATTAGACACTTTTTTGAGGATGACTTCTTTGAGTACCTCAGTGGCTAGATCCTCATGATTAAGGATTATCAGTATGCCGACATGAAATACTCAAGGGATACAGAACTAATATTTCCACCCGGCACTCAATGGAGACCACTGGGTAAGAGGATCGATCAAAGTGCAAAAAGTATTTTTTTGTCTTTTGAAGTTTATGTAAGTTTTTTTGGTTTTATGGGTGAAATTTTTTTGACATGAAGCTTTTGCTTGACACAGATGTGGCACCGGTACGTCTTGTGGGTATTCCTCGCCATGCTAGGTGAGGTGATCAACTACCTGGGGCTGGAGCAGCAGTAGAGGGTGCGACAGCCGCCAAATAGGGAGATGACACCGAGTTTACGCGAGGTTTCTAGGAACCTTGAAGGTTTGAGCATGGGTGTGTCACCTCTTCCCATGAGAGAGATACTTGTGCATATGCAGCGACACACAGTGGGTGTGATGGAGTGGTTTCTGGTGCCTTTGAGGAGGTTAGCTAGAGCAAAGATCTGTTATCATGAGCTGCAAGCTTAGTAGGAGTAGGGTATGGCCAGCGGGTGTCAGAGTGAGGCTTACCAAAGCTAAATTTTGTACTTAAAACACCCAAGTTTTGGGAATTTTTTATGTAAAAAGACTAGGCACGATCTATATATGTGTGTGTGTGTGTGTTTACACACACACACAGATATATATATATATATATATATTTGGTGATTTAATGGTGTATGTGTTTTTGTGAATTTTTTAAAGTTTTAATTATGAAAATTTTACATTCATGCATGTGACTCTAAAAAATGTGACATATGCCAATCCAAGAAATAATTTTCCAATGAAGCAACTAATGCATTAGATTCTCTTGGAATATGTTCATAAGTGATAAGCTTGAATTGATGTTCTAAAATTTGTACCCTTAAAAAGTAAAGGAACAAGATTGGATTGTGAATGTGATAATGATTAGTCAATTGCATAACAACTAACTGAGAGTCTAACCTGACCACCATATTGGAGATGTCCCGAGATGTGGCTTCAGTAAGGACTTTGATAACGGACATGTACTTAATAACATTGTTAGTGGCAGAACCAAGAAAAACTCCCTCGAAACTAAGTAGTTATGACTCAGGTGTATAGTGAACCCAAGCAGTTGATGCAATGTGTCGTGTGTGACGACTGGCACCATCCACATATCTGATGCATGGTAAGGGTGAAGAAGACATCTATGCAATGAGAGACATGTATGAGACAAATACCCATTAAAAGCCAAAAAATCCATACACACCAAAAGAAGCAAAACTTATACACATAAATTTACAAAGAATATGCCCAGTAGAACACTAGGCAAAATAATTTTTTAGATAGAGCCCGTTACAGGGCTCAGCGAGTGGGATTCCATCGTAGTCCTAAAGTTCACAAGCGCCTTTAGAAATAACCTTAGTAACGATGTACGAACAGACCCATAAGGGTTGAAGGGTTCTTGCCCCAAGAGATCATGCTTCTTGTCGTAAAGTAAAATGAGGTCACCCTCTTCGTAAGATCGAGACTTGACATGTTTTTCATATTGGGCTTTGACCCAACGCTTATGTGCTTCGAGAGCTAGTGTGGCATCTTGACGAGTCTCATCTAGTTGATTTAGTGATAGAAGCGCTCTTCTTTGGCAAGAGTTCAACATCTAGTTTGAGGGAGGGAATATGGCACTCGATAGGAAGAATTGCTTCCAGGTTGTATGCAAGCTAAAATGGTGTGAATGTTGTAGCATTTTTTATTGACGTTCAATATGCCCAAAGAGAAGGATATAACATTCGATGCCAGTTGGTTTTGTGATTGGCTACTAATCGAAGAATCATGGTTTTGAGGATGTCATTGATGGCTTCCACTTGGTCATTGGCCTATGGGTAGGAGGAGGAAGAATGTTCTTGTCGAAAATTGAGCAAAGATGTTAAGTCAGACATCATATGGTTATGAAACTGGGAGCCACTATATGTAATAATCATGTGGCGTACACCGAAATGATATATTACTTGATTGAACATGAATGAAGCAACAGTTTCTCCCTCAATCTGAAAAATGGGAATGGCTTCGGCCCATTTGGTGAAGTAGTCTACAACGAAAACAATGAAGTTGTGTCCTTCATAGGAAGTGGGATTACAAGCAACGAAGTCGGTGCCCCATTTAGCAAAGGGGCCGATGGAGATAACTGAGTGAAGAGGGGCTGGGGGCGCACAGATTTTATTTGTATATCCTTGACAAGGTTGACACTACTTGACTGCAATAATATAGTCTTTAAAAAAGGTTGGGCAATAGTTTCCTGCACGCAAAATTTTCTTGGCAGTAGCTATGCTAAAAAGATGACTGCCAGAAGCCCCGGCATGGTGGTCATTAAGAATGTGTTCCGCCTCGGGAAGTGTGAGACAACGTCAAATAATTTAGTCAACACCACAATGATACAAAGTGTCGTTCAACACTAAGTAGTGCTTGGCTTGGTGGCAGATGCGACGATGGTGATCTGACGATATATCTAGGCAGAATCGTTGAGTTTGGAGGTAGAAAAGAATGTCTCCATACCAAGGATCACTAGAGTCAACCAGAGAGATAGATTCATCAGCCATCAGATCGTGGGTTACCTCATATGGGTCAATCTGGGAAGGTCCGACAACAATTCAATGAAGACTAGGGATTTTTTAGCCTTGGCAGTGGCAAAAACCAAATCAAATTTCTAGAGGATTACAATCCATTTGGAAACTTTCCTCCAATAACCTGATGAGACAAAATGTGTCTCACGGGATTCTTGAGGGAAATGACAGTAGTATGTCATAGAAGGATGTAATGTCGGAAGCGGTTGACAGCAAAAACAACTTCCAAGGATAGTTTCTCCACATGTGAATACCGGAGTTCGGGCCCAATAAGGCCTTTCGAGAGATAGTAAACTACATTCTCATTGTGATCATCATGAGTTTGAACCAACACCATGCCAATGGAGGATGGCGAGGCTTCTAGGTATAAGAGAAAGTCACACGAATAGTCAGGAGGACTGAGTAGTGGGGCAGATATGAGTGTCTATTTCAAGGCATTAAATGATCATTGAGCTTGATTATCCCACAAGTATGACACTTATTTCTTGAGCAGGCACATAAAGCCTTTCGTTAATTCGTTGTAATTCACGATGAAGCAGCTTAAGAATTTTTTCTTCCCTTGCAAATGTTAGAGTTGTAGAATGGATTGTGGTGCGGGAAATTGAGTAATCGCCTTTACCTTATCGGGATCAATGCATATCTCGTGTTTAGAGACAATGAAACCAAGCAGGCATCCAGAATCGACAAAGAATACTCACTTATGCGGATTTAGATGGATGTTATAGAACCTACACCTAAGAAATATTGCTTGAAGATGAGCTAGGTGTTGGGCTCGTTCCCTGGAATGAGTCGGAAGATCATCCAAGTAAGCTTAAACTATATGTTTGATATTGTTAAATGCATAGTCCATGGCCCTTTGAAAGGTTGCACCTGCATTCTTGAGATTGAATGGGAGCTTCTGATAAAGGCAATATTTTGTTGGTCTGCAAGTTTCATAGCAATCTGGTTATAGCCTGAGAATCCATCCATGGAGGAGAATGACTCACAATCAGCGCAATCATCAATTATTTGGTCAATTAACAGAGTCAAATAGTTGTCTTTCATACATGTGGCGTTCAAATTGCGGTAGTCAACATAGACGTGGATGGTACCTTGTTTTTTGTCTACATGAACCAGATTGGAAACCCATTCAGTCAAGGGAATGGGGTAGATGAAACCAACACTTAACAGTTTTTTCGACTTCAGTCTTGATAGCTGCAGTTTTGCGGGGGTGGACTAGTCGAATTCTTTTCCGAACATGCATGGAATTGTCATAGACCTTGATCTCATGCTCAACAATAGAAGGATCTATGTCAGGCATTTCCTCATAAGACCAAGAAAAAACATCGTGGAATTCCTTGAAAAGGTAGGTGAAGCTAACAATTTCCTCAGGATTGCAGCCCTCTCCAATTTGAATGCTTTCCACAATCCATGTTTGGACATAGATATCGATGAGCATAGCCTTTGAAATATTTCCCAAGTTCCCTTTTGAATCCATAGTTTGGACAGTTGTATAAATCAAAGGAACGATCTCAGGTGGATCAAAGGGTAAGATTTTTACAGGTGTCGCATCTGAATTAGATATCGAAGTGCGATTATGAGAATTTTCCTAAGGTTGCTCTTCTAAAGACATGATCTCTCAAATAGCTTCGTCTGTAGGTAGGACTTTGTTAAGGAGATTGTTAGAAGGAGTCGTGATGGGAGAGGTAGTGGTACTATTGGTCGTAACCAAAGCAACGGAAGAATCATATGCAGATTGAATGGCTTGATAAGCCAACTCAGCTGATGAAAGCGACATCTGTTGTCCATAAGAGTCAATGTCTGAAGGGGTCGGGAGGATCTAGGTATTGATTGGGTCATGGGGAATGGTAGAGACCATATAAACTGTCTATGGAACCTTGAGCGACGGGAGAGGAAAGAAACCCAACAGGGAGGAACCCTTCAAAATACCAGTACCAACACTAACATAAGAGTCAGGTATACCACCCACTAAGGGCACGGTGCCACTAGGCAACATGGAGTAATTTGGGGTATAAAAGGACAGTTTGTCCACTGTGACTATTTTCCCATCCAAAAAAAAAGAGGATGAGTGGGAAGACTGAAGAAATAGTGGCAATCATGGCATAGGTCCAACTGCGGCCGAAAAGCAGATTATAGTCGAGATGGTGATCTACGACTTCAATATACACCGTTACCATTTTCCCACTTAGAGCGATGTGGTAGGTGGTAAGGTATCCTTTCGGGATGAAAGTATGGTCGTCAAATGCTTTAAGGGAATTCAACGGTGGTGTGAAAGTGGGAGAACCAAGGGAAAGCCAACATGAATTGGACATTACACAAGTCGAACTACCTTCGTCAATGACCATTTGATGGATAGCTCTGCCTTTCGATATAACTTGCACTTGAAATGCAAGCTGGTGGGAAAGACGAGGCTTAATTTTCTCCATGTCAAAAATTGCTACCGTGGAATCCTAAGAGTTAATTCTACCAATGGTCAAAAGAAAAGCTTTCTGTTGTGCTAGACAAGTTTGTAATACTTCGAGGGTAGATACGGTTGATGGTGCTTGTGTCAAATCTTCTACAATACTATAGTTTTGAGTAGCACATGTAGAGGTATTGTGTGTCATGCGAAAAAGTGCCCCCTTGGGGGGGCAGATCATAAGGTCAACGACATGCCTTTCAATATGAATATCATTAGGCGGCGGTGGATTCGAACTTGAGCCAGTGTCTGGAGCATTAGTGACTGGATTTCCATAATTTTTTACTCACATTTGAAGATCAACTGTTTCAAATGCATAAATAGTTGAGGATCCTTCACTAGAGGAAGGAGGATGTGAACCGCCATTGCCCCCTTCCGGGGGTTGCAGTGGGTTTGAAATAAGATGTTGTTGTTGCTAAGTAGGGAAAGGGTTGTTTGGGACTGTTGGGGGTCTGATCAGTGTCCTTTTGAGCAAGAAGATCTGTGCATTCCTGAATTCAAGGACATTTGTAAGTTATGTGGTCCTCCGCACATATTTTGCAAGGGAACTTGGCAATTTTTTCTTTCCCATTGTCAGATTTGGCAACAACCTTCTGTTTGGAGTTGTTTTGTGTAATAGTCTGCTCCTCAAAAGGATAGGTTTTTTTTTCTTATTCTTCTTGTTCTTACTGTTAGGTTTTTGTGTAAACTGTAGAGAGTTTATCGCAGCAGTTGGAAGAATAGACGATTGGGTAGTAAGAGTGGTATCGATAGATAACTGGGCAGCTTTCCCGCTAAGTTGTTTTACAACAACCCCAAAGGTAGCGTCGACAAGGCCGTTAGTGTGCGCAATGGGTTGTTGAGTAGTAGGAGCATTAGAAGTTCAAGGGGCATGGGGGATTACATCATAGAGTGTGCCAGATTGAGAGTAAATCAAATATAAATGCTAGGAACAACGAATGGATTGTTCTTCCCTGATCGCACCACTTAAGGGAATGT
Organism: Pinus taeda; assembly: GCA_000404065.3. Lineage (NCBI taxonomy): Eukaryota > Viridiplantae > Streptophyta > Pinopsida > Pinales > Pinaceae > Pinus > Pinus taeda. The sequence goes on from APFE031366830.1 coordinate 51,996, forward strand.
CCTTGGCAATTTGGGGAAAAGTGACTTGCAGAACCAATCTGTTAACAGGTAATCCAGAATGGGAGCTTTTACAAGCCTCTACCTAGTTTCCATTCATGGATATGAACAGAGATGTGCATAGAGGTGTGTTGGTGTAGGATAGTAAGGAGTTTCGTTCCGGTTTCGTAGAGGATAGGAAGCTAGAAGTGCTTTAAGAATTCCATTGCTAGGGAAACAAAGGTATTGATTGACACGCGTGGTAACTCAATGTACCACTTGGCAGCATTGCCAGTAAGGGTGTGGTGGAAGAGTTTGAGCTGGATATTGTCATCAACCATGGAGTTCGATACACACCATAAATGGTAATGTGTAGCCAGATCACCCACTTGTTTCCCTTCAAATTTTGGAATGTCGGCAGGCATCTTACGGGATTGGGGGCCAATGAAAGTATGATAGATGGGATCATTAGTTAATTTATACATATTGGGGATATTGAGAGTTTCCAGAAAAGGCAAAGGTGTAGGTGCCCCCGAGTCTGACCAAGGTGATGATGAATGACTTGAAGGACCAAGGGGTCCCCCCATCAAGTTGTTTCCAATAGGATACATAGGATTCATCGGAAAATAACCTCTAGGTTGTGGTGGTGCACTCATATAAGATGGCTGTCCATATGGGATATTAGGCTGGGGGGCAAAAGGTTGGTTTCCCCTAGGATAAAAGGTGCCCCTTGACTCAATTATGGTTGAGGGGGTGCCCAAATGGATGTAGCAGGACAGGGTTGAGGGATACCGCTAGCCATATAATTAGCAATAGGCACATGACTAACACTAGAATAATGTCTACTTGGAGGAGGTAAGTTGATAAGTGAAGATCTGGGTTGTCCTATAGGCGGTAGGGGTATAGAAATGCCCCCTACTGGTATATGCATGTTGGGAACGTTGCCTCCAGGCATTTGAGCCTGGGGGTTCGAACTTAGCAATGGGTTCCAACCAAAAGGGTTGTTGAAGGCATATTTGCTAATAACGCTACTAGGAGCGATAGCCAAAGGTCTAGGAGCATACACGATAGGGGCATAACCCAGGATGTATTGGATTCCACTCATAGCTAGTGTAACTAGGTCGCTCGAACTAGGCATAGTCTGAATAGCAAGGTAACCAGTTAGCTGTGTAGTATTGAACATAGGCAGAGGAAGTGGTGGCAAAGAAAAATTGTCCACAAAGGACCACGACCTATTAGTCGTTGGAAGAATATTGGATGTCGGTACTGATGAAGACATGAAAGGTACAGGTGCTACCTGAACCAACACTAGTCCAGAAGGATCGGTGAGGGGAGGATTATAAGGAGGTACTAATCCTTCATTAAAGAAGTCGTCATGCATTATGGTTTCTTGGGAAGTGTTATTTGATTCAGTGTTAGAGACTAGAGACTGATTTCCCACAGAGGGAGAATCTGGATCACCAAAGCTCGACAGATCCTCCAGGGTGAGTGGAGGAAGACCTCATTGTCGTCTAGATAGATGACGAGGGCTTAATGTAGCCACGGCGACAGTTATATTTTTATAAAAATAAATAAAGTGATATTTATTATAGTCTTAGTGATAACAAACCAACACCTAAAAATCAAAAAATAATCTAAAAGACAATCAGCAAGCAGACAGGGGATATCACTCTGTCTGATAACCACCACTCATTGGAGATGAAACCCAGTATCATAGTGGCTAAAAGAGAGAGCTGAAGAAACCTGAACCTCAGATTAAGGGGCCAAGTACTCTCGTGAAGATGAGCACCCTCCCAAAAACCGAAGATAGAGTAGGTTTTTCTATTTAGGTACCAGGGCAACCCACCCCAGTCACCTTATGTTTGTAGCTAGAAAGTTTGGCCACTAAGGTTACCTCACATCGTAGACACCACCAGGGGGGACATGGTCATAGGAAATTTTCTCTATGGCAAGGATACCTGAGTCCCTCACTCAACTCCGATATCCCCAAGGGGGTCCCCAGTACACAAAATACCCACTCGAAATGCAATTGAAGGTGGGCTACCTTCTCTCACACTCCAATGTTGTCTTGCATTTAACTCCTTTGTAAGGGGAGCTGTCCCGGATGATATGAGTACAACATGATTTTACTCCCATTAATAACACTAGTCTCAGTTTTGTGATCTTTTGTAGTTTACTCACCACTGCCTAACCCAAGATCCTAGCCTAGAGTAATCTGTGTGTAAGCTCAAAAATAGTTGTTGATTACTTTTCTTAAGTGTTGATTTTATGTGAACTTGTATTAAAGTCTTCAGAGGCGTGTTAACGAATGGAGTTCAGAGTGACCCTGACATAAACCATGTAAGAAAAATGCTTTCATATTTTCATTTGATGAAAAATAAATCTTACAATGAAAGGTTATCTATACATCATTTCAGTAGCATCCAAATGCAGTAAACATGTGCACAAAATGCAGACATACAATTCTCTCTAACAACTAACCCAATGTATACATAATCAAACCAGCTAAAATAGAAAGTTAAACAAATTTTTCATTTTGTTTTTCCTGAAAAACAAATGCACTTAAGTTATCTTCCTAAAAAGAAAAATGATCATGCAAGCAGTCAACCAAACACAGTGCATAGTTGCAGATCCTAAGGGCAGACTATAGGCAACCTTTCAACCCAGGAATCCACAGGACTGGGTGGATGTCAAGATATTGGTTGGATAAATATTCTCATAAGGAAAATCAAAGTGTTAGTATCGGGACGAATGCTTTGTCCAAGAGGCCGGGGAGTGTTATAACACCTTGGATTGCACAGTCATGGTGCGTTACAGAGGCATAGGTTTCTAAAAGGGTTAGTTAGGGTCTGATCAAAAGCTGTGAACAGTAGAGGAGGTTAGGAAGCATACCGAGTGGTCAGAATGGGAACCAAAAGGAACAATAAATCTTGGAGAGAAAGAGAGATCTAGGAGTTGAAAGATCACAACCAAGAACTAAGTAGTAGTCCCCAGCGGCGTCACCAACTCTCCTATAGGGTTTATTTCACAGGTGGTTGTGGATGAAATACCCTCTCGGGTATTCCCAAGATCCAAAGAATACTATTTGAGATTAACTGCAACTATCACAAAGAAACATACATATATTCATATTAACCCATGATTGACAAAGAAAAAGGAGAAGAGTTACCTCAGTCCTTCATGTAGTTCTACTGGAGATCTCAATGTGGCAAAATGGAAGACCTCTCTGCCAGCTCCTAGATTAGAACCTGCACATAAACAAGACAAAGCATAATCTTCACAGCATATGAACCTTCACAATCAAAGCATTAATATACAGGATAATATAAACCAGCATGCCTCTAAGCTACTTATCAATCGCGCCGTTAAACCAACTTGAAAAGAAATACAATATCGACACCATCAAGTAAAAAAAAAAAAAAAAAAAAAATCTATATTATTAGATAGAAGAAGGATTATTACAACCATATTAGCTAGATCAAGCCTCATCTAGTCCTTCAAATCCTCTCTCTCTCTCTCTCTCAACTTCTTGGCAGCATAACAATAATTTAGATCTTCAAACTTTCGACAACCATTCGACCTTTATTACAATGACCGAGCCTCCAATTAATAGATGGAGAGAGGATCATCCTTGCCAATTCCTCCATGAATTCCTAATGAGGCAAAATCTAGGAATTTGTCTTGCTTTATCATTGTTTCCATTTCCATGTGTCTTTAGATAGGTTTAGCAATATCCCAAGTCAGTACCGAGGCGCAGGTTTCCTGCTTTTTGAGCTGAAAGTTGAGTGAAAACCAGGATGTCAGTCAGTCCACTCATGTTTTGACCTCCAAACCTTATGAAAATCCAGTAACGCTTCCCTTTTGGAAAAATAGAGTGTTAACCTAGGGATTAACGCTTTTGGCTAAGGGCTAAACAACGTTATAACTCCTTTTGTTTGTTTTTGGATGCGTTACCCTGATAAATAGGCATGTAACTTAGGTATTTCTTCCAACCAATATGTATATCTCCTCTGAAATGATGAGGAGATCATTTTTTTGTATAAAAAAAGCCTCAAAAGGGCTCATCTTCAGTGACTCTTGATACCCATTGTTGTAAGAAAAATCATCTAAGGGTAGGAACTCTTCCCACCTCTTTGGATGAAGCATGACATACATTTTCAGCATGCCCTCTAAAACTATTTTCACTCTCTCAGTTTTTTTGTTGGTATAAGGATGATATGTTTAGCCAAAGGCTATCTGAGTTCCAAAACCAATAAATAATGCCTTCCAAAAATTTGAAGTGAAATTAGCATCTCGATCTAAGATGATCTTCTTCAGTATGTCATGCAATCTAAATATTTCCTTCATGAAGATATGAGCCATGATAATTGCCATGTAGGTGGAATTGATAACTATGAAGTGATCTACCTTGCTTAATTTATCCACTGCCACCATTATAGCATCATGATTCCTTGATGTTTTTGGCAATCCTGTGGTGGATTCCAAAGATATGACTTCTCACTTCCACTCAAGAATAGGGATTGGTTGTAGAAATCCTGCTAGGTGTCTACATTCCACTTTGACTTGTTGGCATTCCAGGCACTTGAAAATGTATTCAATAACTTCCCTTTTCATACCCAGCCAATAATATATTTTATTTATGGTTGTTATCATTTCCTGATAACCAGGATGACCTGATTAAGAAATTTTGTGAAACTTATCCAAGATGAGCTTCTTCAAGTTTCCCTATATAAAACCTATCCTTGAATTTCAACATTTACTCGTATGTGAGGATAAAATTATTACTCAAATGGCTCTTCTAGCTCCTTCTACGAACAATATTTCACATTCTGAAAGTGCTCATCTTGTATCAATGCTTCCTTGATCTTTTCTTTTATATTAAATTTGCAAGTGCTCATGGTTGTCGAGTGAGCCACTTGTAGACTTCTACTAAGTGCATATGCTATCTTGTTCTCCTTGCCTTTAATGTGCTTTATTTTGAAAGTAAAACTCACTAATAAATGAGAACCATTTGGATTGTCTATAATTTAACTTAGGTTGGTCAAACAAGTATCTCAACCCTCCATGGTTTAACATTAACACAAACTTCCTCCCAAGTAAGTAGTGTCTCCACATTTTCAACGTGTGCACTATCACTTTAAGCTCTAAGTCATGAGTGACATAGTTCTTCTCATCTTCATTTAATTTTCTTGATTCATAACAAATCACATGTCCTCTTGCATTAGGACTCCACCTAATCCTTATTTACATGCATCTGTACAAGCTAAGAAATCCATCTCTCGATCAACTATTCTCAGGATGGGTGCATGTGTGAAAAAATGCTTGAGTTGATCAAAGCTAGTTGCACACTCTAATGTCCATTGGAATTCTATCGCTTTATTTTGTAAACTTGTGATTTGATACCCATATCTTTGAGAATATTGAATGAGTCGTCGATAATATCCATCCAATCCCATGAAAGATATAACTTTTGTAACATTTCAAGAGGTGGTCCACTCCATGATGTCCTTGATCTTCTCGAAATCCACTATCACTCCTTCTCTGGAAATAATATGTCCCAAGTACTGAACTTGTTATTGTAAGAAGTCCATATGTTGAGCTTGTGCTCCCTCAGCAATTACAATACTACTTTCAAATGTTCTTCATGCTTTTCACTAGTTTTTTAGTAGACCAAGATGTCATCCGCGAAAACTAACACAAATTTATCCAAATATGGGTTGGGTACATTGTTCATTAGACATATAAATGTGGTTGGGGCATTTGTGAGCCCAAATGATACCACCACAAACTCATATTGTCCATATCTAGTCCTGAAGGTCATCTTATGGACATCTTCATCCTTTATCTGAATTTCATGGTAACCCAATCTTAAGTCTATTTTTTATAACAAATCAATCCCTCTAAGATGATCAAATAAGTGATCAATTATGGGCAATGAGTACTTGTTATTCATTGTAGCCTTATTCATCTACTAGTAGTCAATGCACAATCGTAGTATGTCATCCTTCTTTTTCACAAATAACACTAGGGTTCCCAAAGGACACACAATAGGTCTGGTATACCCATGGTCCAACATTTCCTTTAACTGTAATTTTAGCTCCACCACCTTTCATGTGCTCATGTGATATGGGCCTTTTGATTCTGGCACTAAGCTTGGAAGCAATTCAATGAGAAAATCGATCTCTTTCTTGGGTGGCAATCTTTGTATCTCATATGGAAACACATCGTTGAATTGTCTTAAGATGGGGTGATCTTCCATTCTATCCTTTTCATTTTATTAATCATTGATCAATTGGACCACATATAAGGCACACCTTTTTTTGTTGCATATTTTCACTTGCAACGTTGATATTTGCTTGACCATGATAGGCTCCCTTACCCCCCACAATGTCACTTCCTCACCCTCATCATTGAGGCACTCCAACAACTTGCTATAGTAGTCAATTTTGTTTTTATGGGACACTAACCAATCCATGTCGATTAGAATGTCATACAATCCCAACGACAAAAGATTAAGGGTGGATTAAGTGGTCATGTCACTTATCATCACAGTACATGATTCCATTAAGTTTGTCACACACCTTTTGGTGCATGTGGCCAGCTACACTAACCACGATTATCATGGGTTTTCTTTTGTAGAGCACATCCTTTTGTGACCTTCGTGCAGACGTAATTAAAATTAGATATGGGTTCAATTAAAATCGAAACAAGTTCGTTAACTGCCTTACCTTCCATCTCAATTATTGAAGCTTGATGGTCTACCTTCCTGTTATCCAATGAAACATAAATTCGTGGCACATTCTAAGCCACATCATTCACTATTGTTGCCTCTTTTATACAACCTTGTGCCATTCTATTGTTTTCAAGGGCAACATCTCCGCTAGTGGTTTTCTTCGCCGCATAACCAACATTACAAAGGCTCTTTCATGAATCCGTCAACCTCTTCTCTTATTGTTTTATTGGGCTAGTTTTTGTTGGAAGTAGTGAATTTCCTTTTAGGCTCACTCTTGGAAGGAGTGGTAAACTTCGTATTCCTCTCTCCTTGCTTATATCCTCAGAATTTTGGCCCTTTTCCCTTAAAGTTGTTATTGTCTCTCTTTTTTTTAGTCTATTTAAAACTCAACCTTATCACAACAAAATTTGGCCTTTCAGATAATGTCCTCCAAGGTTCCTCGCTCATCAAACTCAATTATATCTTGGTATGCTTGTGGTAGGCCACTGAGATACCTTTAAATCTTCACCTTCTCATCTCTGATGTATGGAACATACCTCAACAACTCCAAAAAATTGGTAGTGTACTCATTAACAATAAGTTGTCCTAGCTTATGCTCATGGAATTCTTTCATTTTGTTGTCATAGTACCTCTCAAACAAGTAATCTCCCATAAGTATTTCTCAAACCTTCATCGTGATAGCTCTTTCTCCCTAATGTCCTATTGTGGTAAAACACAACCCCCCATTTTTGACTTGTTTACATCAAATAATGGGAACCCTTTCTATAAAGTTTTTGGCTAAATGCCTTCTAGGATTTTCATTAAGCTAATTATCCTACGATTTTGTTAATTTTTCATTTTCTTCAAATTTTCGTTTTGATTGCTTTGTTGAAATCAGTTTTTGGCAAGCTTTCCATCGATACTTGTTTCGCCTCATTTGGTCAACTGGTTTGTAAATGGCATTCCTTTGAATTCTAATCATTTATGTCGCCTGGGTTAAAAATGCGTAAAATATACAATATTCCATTTTTGTAATTAAATTAGTTCAATAATGCATTTATTTTAAATATTAACCCCTAGTTAGTTATTACTAACATTTTTCATTTTTCACTTATGATCCTATTACATAACCCAGCCAAATTATGGAGCATCGGGATTTCAGTAATTTATTCCAATTTTCTATTTTCAAATAAATTATCAATTTCGAAAACTCAAAATATCAAAATCGCTATAATTTATTTTTATTTTTACCAAGAGTGATTGTAATTTAGATAAGCAAATTATGCTCTAAATAATCTGATTTAGCTTTATTTCCATAACTTAACTAAACCTTATTAAATTTGAACCAAAAAATAAAATAATATATATATATAAAATTTATTATACGATCGGTTGGATCGCATAGCAATTCTCAAACGAAACAATTATAAAAACCACCCCAATAACTCCATTTCTCACCGATCTCCCGATTTTCCGATTTAAGTCAGAAGATATTGAAACAAAGCTCGTTGAACCTTGTAATTGATTTTTAAGTTTCAAAAGTTTTCACTCATACGTATGAATGAAGTGGTGAGGATAGTTTTTAATTTTTATATTAAAATAAATATTTAATGTTTAATAATTAAAATTTTGAATTAATTAATATATGAGAAATATAATTAATTTGATAAAATTAAAATTAATTATTAATTAGAGTAATATTATTTATTTAATTAGTTATAATATTAATTTGTTTATAGTTATATTAAAATTAATTATTAGATAATTAAAATTTAATTTAGGATTAGAATTTAAATTAAAATTCTGATTTTTTTAGGCCAATAATAGAATTTCTAAAATTATGCCACATTTGACTCATTAACTTTGGAAGCTCATAGATTGAATTTTACTTGGCCAAATGATACCCAGAATGACTCATTGGAAAGATAAAATCAAGGAGAACATTTTTGAGGAAGTTTCACTAACAGATTTAGTCATTTATTGGGTCTAAAATCAAGCAGAAGATCAAGCTCCGAATTTTTAAACAAAATCAATTTTCTAAGTTTTATTTTCTTCATTTTCATTTGCCCAAGCCTCTTCTAAATGCAGATTCATTCGTCAATAATATCCTTGGCCAATTAAAATCATCATATGCATCAATAGAAAGCTCAGATTTCCTTTTCAATTAATTAATTGCATTTCATTAGATTTGTTTTAATGCCAGGAATGACATCTTGATTTTATTGTTGCATTTTAATTTATTTTGATTTCTTTTTGCAGGAAAACAATAGAAGAGATATGGAGAAAAGATCTCAATCAATGAGAATGTTTCAGCAATTAAAGATTGGAATTTTGAGCAAATAAAATTGGAATGGGCATATTTATTCTTCAACAAACTTTCTTCTCAAAAATACCTTTGGAAATATTATAAATGGAAAATTGCAGAATGCAAGAAGGGGTTGCTCTCCTCCGCAATTTTGGACTTCTGCAATAGGAATTTAGAGTTGTAGGAGGGAGGAGAGAAAATCTCAGATCTGAGGATTATTGAGGATTTTTGCTTTGTATCTTGAATTATGTATGATGGGCAGAGTTTGCACCATTGAAGCTCTAGTTTTGAAAGTAGAAGTTCAAGCAATGTAAAGCATTGTTGGAGACCAGGGTCAGAGAAATTGATTCAATAAATTGATATTTCTAATACTACTATTTCAAATACTGTTTCATTTTTATGATAACAAGAATGTGTCATTTTATTCATGTTTGTGCACTTGTATTGATATGAGTAATCTGTCTCAATGTTGTTATTATGTATCTCTACTCTTATGGATTAAATTCTTATTTCTGAGTAACTATTTACTCAGAAATCTGTCTTATAAAACTGATTAATTAAATAGTGATGTGTTGCGAACTATTTTCGCATATTATTGTTTAATTATTGAATTTACTGATTTCACAATCAATATCATTTTTTGTGAACTATTCCCTGAGTGTTGTTGGTTTATTATTTCAGTTAAGAGGTCTCAATAGGATGTGTTTCGGTATTCACAAATGTCAGTTAATTGAATTACTTCATTAGCTTGATAACTAAAAGCCAAACATATTTAAATCCTTATCATTTAATTATCTTGCTCTTAGTTGCGTTAAATCTATCTCTGCCTAATTGAGATAAGATTAGGATTAGTTTCTTTTGCTTGCATTATAGAATAAATTTGCATTTAGATTAAGTTCTACATTCTTTTAAGTCCTCCTCTCAAAGAGGAAAAATTGCAGTTGTAGCTTGACTGAACCCAAATCAACTTAAGGCTCATTCTCTTGCCCGATCAACAAGAAGAAGTGATCTGATATCCCTGTCTATTGGTAGTTAAAGATACATCTTAAACCAATAGCGATAGGGAAAAGGTAACTGGACGTAGTTAAACCAGTCGAAGCCACTACTCCAAATGGAAAAGGAGCTGCTTTAAGGTCCGGACCAGGTGGTTATCCCTCAATGTTGAGGTAGACATTTTTGGCACTAGAATGAGGACCTGAGACTTGTTGTCTATTGGAGTCTTTTCAATTTTAATATTTTATTTAATCATGATGGCTTCTCTTAAACTTCCAATTTGGAGTTGTATCCATGGACGTGCATCTTCCAATACTCCACCCGAAGTGGTAAGACTCTTGTCTCAAGTAAAGTTTAATGGTAAGAGAAATTTTTCTGTTTTTAATCATGTCTTTCAATTTATTCAAAAAGTTTCAAATTATGATTTTCAAGGAATTGATGAAAGCATTTTATGCAGAAATTTTACTCTCACATTCGCGGCAAAATCTAGAAACTGGTGTAAAACTCTTCCAGTTGCCTCAATTCACGGCTAGGATCAATTTGTTACAATTTTCATCTGTAAATTTGACGGCTATGATTATGAACAGGAATGTGATGAAATGGGATATCTACGAAGATTTGAAAATGAGTTTGTTAGAGATTTTAATATTCAATTTCATTTGAATTGTTTAAAATTTAAAGTTGAAGATAAACCTACAGAAGAAGGATCACTAGATTGGTTTGAACATATTTTCTCTCTTCCTCCCATTCCCAATCCATATGAAATTAGTTTAAGCTTTGTTCCATCCCCTTCCAACATAAATCATAATTCCAATATGGATGTGCAAATAAATTATGATGAAGTGGTATCACAAAGCTTAGAAAATATACCTAACCAAATGCAAGAAGACAACAGCAGCAATTTTGGAGAAAGAGTTGTCTTGAAATCTGAAAGTTACACTGCAGTGAATTTAGAAAACCAGATCGCAAATCATCAAGTCCAAGCAGCAATCAAAGTAAATAATAACACGCAAACTGCCATACAAATTTCTGAATTTTTTCACGATGCGCAAATGCCAAATTCAGATAACCAAAGCACAATTCTTCAAGAAAGCACAAGTAGACAAAGGAATGATCTACAATCTGAATTTACAATGAGCATATTGTACAAGAGTTCTCAAACAGAGACATTTTTAAATGCATTGTTTCAGATTCACATTTTTCCCTTTATCTTGATATTTTTACTAATGGTAATTTTCTTCATCTTGTTAGTAATAATATTTCAGAAAATAAAGAGGTTGATCTAAATGAATTACCAATAAGTTTTTATCAAGATAGAGAAACAATTATTGATCATTCTTTTGCCATTAATGAACATCAAATTTTTATTCCTCCTTGTTTTGATATATTGGACGAGATCAAAGGGAATTCTAGAGAATATTGTGAAGTCGTTTATGATAATTACTCTGACATTAAGGATGTTGATTTCTATTCTTCTCAAGAAAATCCTCATGAGAAAATTCAAATAACATATTAAAATAAGTAACATTTCAAATTAGAAATTATTCCAACCAATTCTCATTCTAGAGCAACAAATTATCTTCATGATTTCACCATTCGAGAAAACATTCCAATTTATGATTCATATCATGATCAAGCTCTCATTCTTACTCATAATCATAATTCTCTTTCTAATTCACAAGTTGGAATTAGTAATTATTCAAATTCTATTATTCTCACAAATCCTTGAAAAAAAAAAATTATTTCAAAACAATCCCAATTGTGTTGTAACATTAATTGTACCAATAGTGATTTCATTTTATTTTTTCTTTTACACTTATTTTGTTTAAAATCATATTTAACTTCTGATTTTATTTTTCAAATTTTTGATACTTTACGCTGGCATATTAAACATTGCACTATCAAACACTCAATTTATGCATTGCCCAATTGGGAAATCAAAGTTTCATATTATAACCATGAACATCAAAAGCTATTAATATTTCAATTTCAATTGATGTTCACCTCTTATAAATTGCGTCTTTCTTCTCAAAGGCAATGTCAACAAGAGAGTGCATCTTTACAACCTCACTAGCAATCTAATCCAATTAATAATTTTCCATTTTATTTAACAAATTTTCATCCATTTTTTGGCCTATTTGAAAACTATTTGGAAAGTTTTCCTTCAAGAAAAATTATTAATAGTTTAACATTTGTAAATAACACTAACAATTTTTTTCAAGCCTTTGGATCTAAAAGCTCAACTCCACAATCTAGCCTGTTATCTTCCCTTTTCAAACATTTCCAATCATTAATAGAAATCCATCAAGATTTCTATGATCCAATTGGTATTCAACTAGAAAGGAAATTTCAAGAGAATGAGATTTTAGTTAAGTTGCTAACAATAACTATAAATTCTACTTACAGATTTATTTTTCTTAGTTTAATTAGATTGTGTTTTTATTACTAACATTTGAACTGTGTATATATGAAAGAATTAAAATGAGAGAATGGTTACACTGGAAATATGACTATACCTAGTCATTTTCATGTATATGGTTAGAATAGCAGTAGAATTAATTTAGTTTGTTTGTTTTATGTAGTTAATTTATTCTTAATAGTTATGCAGATTAAAAAATAAAGTAGAGCAATCAGCCCTTCTCATACACGTTCAATAAAACATTTTCTCCTCATCGGAAACTTTTTGATTCTTGCCTTCCATTTTTAAATCAAAATCTATCGCAACAATACCTCTACTCATGACTATATCTCTGTCTATTTTGAATAATGTCTTGACTAAATTCAATCGAGTTTGCACTTGGCACCGATCACCTCAAAGCCACTTTTCTTTATTTCGAGATATCCTTCTAAGATTTTCTTTTGAAATTAATATATCGAAGGTTTCGATGATATAAAGCTTCTTGACATCATTATCCCGTGAAAAATATAACTGTCTGAGCTCAAAAGCTTAATACCAATTTGATTATTATTAATCAGTCTAACTTTTCACTATAATCACATGAAGTTTATGTTATTTTCCTCGAAATTGGTTAAAATGGCCTTAAGGGTGTCCATGCTATTATGTGCACACATTTGAATCTGTAATTATATTCTTTCATAATGAGTGGCTTTATCTTATTCTGATCTTTAATTTATTATCTGATGTGGCAATACGCATCATATTTATTTACTAAAGGCATTATTGAACAGTCACTATAACAATACAGATTCTTCTCAAGTTTATTCGTAATGAGCAGAGGTAATAAATTGTTGTTGCAATTCAAAAGGGAGCATATTCTCATTTACGTTTTTGATGAATTTTATGAATTTCAAATTTTATGAACATGAATAATTGATTTCCTTTAACTTGATTGCCCACTCTAATTAAAATAAATAATGACATGATTTTGAACAAAGTCAGAATTTTGATAAATCCAAGGAAGGATTTGAAGATTCATGAGATAAAATTTACAAACAATTTACTTCCAGGTGCACATTTACAAGTTCATTTTCATTTAGTTTCTTTTTTCCTTAGTTTATTTCTTATTCTTGTTCTGTTTCATTTACAGGTTTTTATTTGTTTTCGAAACTTGAAGTAAGCAACAAACCCATTCCAAATTTGCAAGAAGTTCAGGGTAATTTTATTTGTTGTTCATTAGAATCTGAGCATTCTTTAACTTTGTTTTCATTCATTAGAAAACCCAATACACATTTAAAACAGTATCAAAAGACTCATATTGGAACATTTCATATCGTCGATACTACAAAGGCCATACATCTCCGATGTTCCTTTTTGCTCATTCTTCGATAAAATGACTTTACCAATATTGTGATGTTCAGACAATTCTGGACCCGATATGAAATTTAAATCAAGTTCAAAAAAAAATATCACGTCCATTCAATCGCGATAATGGTAGGATCATAAGTTTAAAAGTACTGATGTCCTGGAGCCGATATGATATTAAAATTCTCATAACAAATTTATCGGGTCCATTCTTCATCACATATTGGCATATCAAAAATATTACAACATGTACTTAAGTTTGTCGATCATCAATTTCTTTTCAGATCCAAAGTCGGTCCCACCTAAGAGCCACGTCATCCATCGCATTCTCGCTATCGCAAAAATCATATTGGCATTTCCGACATGACTATTTTCCAATATTCTAATATGTCGATATCGTAATCACTTCATCGCATTTTTATTCATGGTCATATCACAACTCTGAATTTGCGATGCGCGATGTGCGATGTGAGAAGTACAAAGCACAAAGTGACTATTCCCGATCCTCCATATAACAATTCTTCAATATTGTGATCGCTCCATCTCAACACATATATTCTCATTGCATGTTCTCATATCGCAAATTTGTCGTTGCAACAAATATATCGCATCACAAAATTAAAATGAAACCTTGTCTTAAAATTTTCCGATGCGATAGACTCCAATGCATGTCTCTATGCCATTAACATTTAATCGATATATGGCATATCAGCAAAGGTGAAATTTTTCAGATTGAACTTTAAGCACGGTGAAGAAACATGCAATGTGAATCATCCGATAAGGCGTTGTGTTGTATGAAATATTTTAAAGCAATCTTGGGTAACCACTATGGTACTAAAGCAATTGACAACAAAGCTGCAACATATTTAAATCATTTCAATTTCTCATATATTTCATTTTTAACATATAATTCCATAATTAATATGAAATATAAGACCTCTCTATCTTCACATTTAAATTTCATTATCTTGGATTTGGTCTTAATTTTGGACAATTTATAAAAATCATGGAGTTGATATGAAACTTACAATATTTTGAGAACATTCATCACTGCATATTCTCATTCTCATTTCTGATGCATTTGTTTTAATTTCGATTTCCTTGAACACAAAACATTCCCCTTTTTTACATTTTATTGTTTGATTTAGTTTAAATAAAATAAATAATGATTTTGGGTTATAAAATTTTGGTTAGTTTGACTTCTTCATGTTTTTAATGTCAACTAAAAGAAGAATTCAATTAGTATTAGAGAAACTAATACCTCTCAGGTAAGATCAAATGCGATTATTCGATGGTAAGATTCATATACCCATTTTCATTAATTCCCATTTTGTTACTTTAGTTTTAGTTTAGTTTTTTAATTCTGTTGATATATAAATCTATTTTGCAACTATTCATTAAAGCTTTCAATCCTCCACCAGATCATATTTTAAAGTCTTATACTCTTTTCCTGGTTTGTTTCTAAGAAGCAACAATAATCTTCATTGAAACAGCAACATTAGGAAGTTTCTGAACCTTTAGTTTGTTTATTTAAGCATTCTTTTTATTATAAAATGATTAAGATGATGCTTTGAAACAAGAATATTGACATCAGACAAAAAAAATTCATAGTGGCTGAATTTTATCATTACTGCTATCTAAAGCCTAAAACACTTACAACCCCGCAAGGTATAATTTATCTGAATCTCAACATAAAAAGAAATGATTACATAATTATTTTCTTTTACTTCATTTTGCTAAGACATTGGTATAAACATTCTTGTTAGAGTTTATCTTTCAAAACTTGGATTTTCCTTTCTGCTCTTACATTTTTTTTTCATTTTGTATTTTTGTTTGTTGATTTCTTTTTTAGATTATGAAATTTTTTTTATTTTTTGATTTCTTTTTTAGATTATGAAATTTAATTTTTTTTTTTTTATTTATTTTTTTTTAATTCTGATTTTGGTAACTCTGCCATAATTTATATGACACGCCTTTTTGTTACCTAACAATGATCGGCATACAATAAGGAAAAATTGTTAATAGTCTACTATTAGCTTTTTCTTAAAATCTCTTAATAAATTTTGTTTTTCTTATTATAAAGGTAGACATACTTAGGGAAGAGATTACAAAACAAGAGAATATGACAAAGTATCATAAAATTTGAGAAATTTCTTTTTCATCAAAATTGTAATTATTTTGAGATTTCAATATTTTATTGAGATCTTTCAAAATTCTATTATCACTCAAGAAAAGTTATTTTTAACTAAGTAAAGACACTTTACAACAAAGCACCTTTAACTCTGAAATTGTCATTCTTAACTCTTAAGGAGTCGATGATTCTCCCTGTCCAAAAAAGTCTTATTTTTTTTAGAGTATATTCAAACTTAAAAGATAGGAGGTCTCATCATGTGCCTGCTTACCATGATCATAGGGGAAAAATAGGCTAACATTACCGATACTGCTAAACAAACCAGGGTAATGGCTTATGATTGCAAATAACTATAAGAGAAAGGGTCTCATCACAAACCAACTTGTTCAGTCCAATTATAACCAGTGAATGGCATTGTCAACTATCTGGCTACCAAACTAAGACAATGGCTTTTAAGAACTACAAAAAAAAACAAATAAACAAATACAAAGAAAATAAACATATATAAATGAATTTATCTCTAGGTCAATAATTCTTAAATAGATGCTATTCTAAATCATTGATGATTAAAAGGTAACCCTGTCGAGACTATAGATGTTTCTTGGTAGCAGTGGCTCTCCCTGTGACAAATTAATATATTTTAAAAGCTACGCTGTAAGGTGACCCCTGCTTTATCTCTGCAACTAATTAAGGACTGATATAGAGTATTGAAATATTTTAATTTATGGGGAATTTTAAGAAAATTACAGTAAGATGATTCTTGTTTTTATTTAGACTAATGAACCTAGTAAAACATTCCAAAAATAACTCTCTTCTTTAATTATTTTTACTTTAAATTTAAGAAAATCTCATTCATATCAAACAGAGATAACTGGTTCTTCTTCCGTGTGTCGCCATTGTTGCAGTAAAACACAACCCCCCATTTTTGACTTGTTTACTTCAAATAGTGGGGACCCTTTCTATAAAGTTTTTTGCTAAACGCCTTTTAGGATTTTTATTAAGTTAATTATCCTACGATTTTGTTAATTTTTCATTTTCTTCAGATTTTCGTTTTGATTGCTTTGTTGAAATCGATTTTTGACAAGCTTCCCATCGATACTTATTTCGCCTCATTTGGTCAACTTGTTTGTAAATAGCACTCCTTTAAAGCCTAATCATTTATGTCGCTTGGGTTAAAAATGCATAAAATATACAATATTCCCTTTTTTTAATTAAATTAGTTCAATAATGCATTTATTTTAAATATTAACCCCTAGTTAGTTTACTAACATTTTTCATTTTTTACTTATAATCCTATTACATAACTCGGCCAAATTATGGAGCATCAGGATTTCAGTAATTTATTCCAATTTTATATTTTCAAATAAATTACCAATCTCGAAAACTCAAAATATCAAGGTGGTTGTATTTTTTCTTTTTTTTTCAAGAGTGAGTATAGTTTAAATAAACAACTTATGCTCTAAATAATCTCATTTAGCTTTAGTTCCATAACTTAACTAAACTTTATTAAATTTGAACCAAAAAAAAAAAAAAAAAAATTATTATATGATCCCTCGATCGCTTCAGGAATTCTCAAACGAAACAATTATAAAAACCTCGATAACTCCATTCTCCCGATTTTCGGATTGTGAAAAGTCAAAAGATATGAAACCAAAGTCTCGTGTGAACCTTGTAATTTGATTTTTAAAATGGAGTTGTCTATAATGCGACTTTTTGGAGATTCTGGTGACCGATTCAGGCGGAAGAAATTGAGGTTAAATCTTGATTTTTAGCAGTTAAAATGGTTTTTTAACTGCATATTTGGATTCAGCACCCTGAAAAACCCCTGGGACCGTTTGATTGTGCAGAAACTAGCTATCAAACTTGTGATTCCAATAAATTGCTGCAGGATTTTGACTGGAAAAACCCGACGGGAAGGCTTTCAAAAAAGGTCTCATTATAGACAATTGCTTTTAAAATTTCAAGATTTCACTCATACTTATGAACGAAGTGGTAGGAAGATTAAGTTTAATATATATAAAATAAATATTAAAGTTTAAATATTAAATATTAAATTTTGAATTAATTAATATATGAGATATAATTAATTTAATTAAATTAATATTAATTATTTAATTATTTTATAAATAGTTAATTTGTTTTATAGTTAGATTAAAATTAATTATTAGCTAATTAAAATTTAATTTAGGATTAGAATTTAATTAAAATTCTAAATTTTTTTTGCTCGGCAACAAAATTTCCAGAATTATGCTAAATTTGATTCATCAACTTTGGAAGCTCATAGATTGAGTTTTACTTGGCCAAATGAGGCCCAGGACGGCTCATTGGAAAGATAAAATCAAGGAAAACATTTATGAGAAGGTTTCACTAATAGATTTAGTCATTTATTGGGTCTAAAATCAAGCAGAAGATCAAGCTCCAAATTTTTAAACAAAATCAATTTTCTGAGTTTTATTTTCTTCATTTTCATTTGCTCAAGCCTCTTCTAAACGCAAATTCATTTGTCAATAATATCCTTGGCCAATTAAAATCATCATATGCATCAATAGAAAGCTCAGATTTCATTTTCAATTAATTAATTGTGTTTGATTGGATTGTTTTAATGCCAGAAATGACATCTTGATTTTATTGTTGTATTTTAATTTATTTTGATTTCTTTTTGCAGGAAAACAATAGAAGAGATATGGAGAAAAGATCTCAATCAATGAGAATGCTCCAACAATTAAAGATTGGAATTTTGAGCAAATAAAATTGGATCGAGCAGATTTATTCTTCAACAAACTTTCTTCTCAAAAACACTTTTGGAAATATTATAAATGGCAGATTGCAGAATGGAAGAAGGGGTTGCTCTCCTCTACAAATTTGGACTTCTGCAATAGGAATTTAGAGTTGTAGGAGGGAGGAGAGAAAATATCATATCTGAGGATTATTGAGGATTTTTCCTTTGTATCTTGAATTATGTATGATGGGCAAAGTTTGCACTATTGAAGCTCTAGTTTTGAAAGTAGAAATTCAAGCAATGTAAAGGATTGTTGGAGACGACGGTCAGAGAAATGGATTCAATAAATTGGTATTTCAAATACTAGTTTCATTTTTATGATAACAAGAATGTGTCATTTTATTCATGTTTGTGCACTTGTGTTGATATGGGCAATTTGTCTCAATGTTGTTATTATGTATCTATGCTCTTATGGATTAAATTCTGATTTCTGAGTAACTATTTACTCAGAAATCTGTCTTATAAAACTGATTTATTAAATAGTGATGTGTTGTAAACTATTTTCGCATATTATTGTTTAATTATTGGATTTACAGATTTGACAATCAATAAAAAAATTTGTGAACTACTCCCTGAGTGTTGTTGATTTATTATTCAGTTAAGAGATCTCAATAGGATGTGTTTCGGTATTCACAAATGTCAGTTAATTGAATTACTTCATTAGCTTGATATTAACTAAAAGCCAGACATTTAAATCCTTATCATTTAATTATCTTGCTCTTAGTTGGCTTAGATCTATATCTACCTAATTGAGATAGGATTAGGATTAGTTTCTTTTGCTTGCATTATAGAATAAATTTGCATTTAGATTAAGTTCTACATTCTTTTAAGTCCTCCTCTCAAAGAGGCAAAATTGTAGTTGTGGCTTGGCTGAACACAAATCAGCTTAAGGGTCATTCTCTTGCCCGATCAGCAAGAAGAAGTGATCTGATATCCCTATCTATTAGTAGTTAAAGATACATCTTAAACCAATAGCGATAGGGAAAAGGTAACTGGACCTAGTTAAATCAGTCGGAGCCACTACTCCAAATGGAAAAGGAGCTGCTTTAAGGTCCGAACCGGGTGGTTATCCCCCAATGTTGAGGCACACATTTTTGGCCCTCAACATGTCCCTGACATTTCTCCCTTAACTTTATGCAACCAACTCACAAATAGATAGATCGACAACTTAAAAAATATCCTCTTCGAGGGGGAAACCTACTTTACATTACATAAATGAACAATTCTTGGTTGATACAAATAACAAGACCTCCTTTGTATATATAGGAGTCTAAGGGGTAACAATATAATCAAAGCCTACATAAGAATAATAATGTAAGGGCACAACATAACAATAGTGGGCTTCTATGGGGCACAACAATAACAATAAGGGGGTTACACTAGTATTATAGGGACCTAACATGCCCCTCTCCTTCAAAAAAGTGTTGTCCTCAATGCTTGAGTTGTTTTGGATGCTTTTGTATAAAATTATCATCCTCCCATGTGGAATCTTCAGCGGATAAGTTATTCCACGTAATGAGATACTCTGAAATTGATCGATTTCGTTGTTGTCAGGTTCTTGTTTCCGTGACTGCTTCAGTATCAAATATGGTTTTTCCTTCTTCGTCAAGTTTTGGAAATATTGTTTGAACTGGCAACTTGTCACCGATAACCTTCTTTAAGCATGAAACATGGAAAATTGGTGGAACTCGGGAAGATGCAGGCAACTCCAATTTGTATGCCATAGTACCAATCTTTTGCAACACCTTGTAAAGACCGTAGTACTTGGGTGATAATTTATTATCCTTCTTAGCTTGCTTGAGAAACATTTCTTTATATGGTTGTTGCCGTAAAAATACCTAGTCACGTACATCAAAACTTATTTGCGATGTTGATATGCCTGTTGTTTCTTTCGATTCTACGCCAGAGTGAGATTATCCTTTAAGAGTTGGAGAACTTATTGTTCATGCTCGATGTGATCTTCTACTGCTTGAACCTTAAAATTCTCTTAAAGATGATGTGATGGATGGTGGATGATATCCATAAAATGCCATAAAATGGGGTCATTTTTTTCTATAGTATGGAAGGAAGTGTCATACCACCATTCAGCTAGAGGTAACCACTTGACCCATTATGTTTGTTTATCATATACAAAGAAATGAAGACATCCTTCCAAACATTTATATACTATCTCAATTTTCCCATCAGATTGAGGATGATAAGATGAGCTATGAGCTAATTGAGTACCAAGACAAGATAATAGTTCTTTCCAAAATTTTCTAGTGAAAATGGGATCTCTGTCACTTACTATAATCTTTGGATTTCCATGAAGATTTTGAATTGTTTCCATAAATGCAGTAGCAACTGTACTCACTTTAAAATGATGAGATAATGCACAAAAGTGTGCATACTTGGTAAGTCTATTAACTACCACCATGATGACACTCTTTTCTTTAGACTTGGGTAAATTTGTGATAAAATCCATTGACACCTCCCCCCAACGCTGACTTGGAGTGGATAAAGGTTCTAATAGACCTGGGGTCTTAATTGTCCCAACTTTATTTTGTTGGCAAACCAAACATTTTGCCACAAACTTCTTAATATCATATTTAAGGCCATCCCAAAAAAATTCATTCTTGACCCTATGGTAAGTTTTTAAAAATCTTGAGTGCCCTCCTAAGGGAGAGGTGTGCAATTCCAAAAGAATATTTTGTTTGAGTTGGGAATTCTTACAAAGATATAAGCAATATTTGTACCATAATGAATCATTTTTCCAGCTAAATATATTAGATGTACTGGGATCTTGCTACAACTTTTGAATGAGTGACCACACCCCTTCATAATTCTTCCATTCATCCATTGCTTCGGTTATCCACTTAGGTTGGATAATGAAAATGGCACAAAGCAATGCTTCCACATCCTCATCCTTTCTTGAGAGTGCATCTGCAACAACATTTTTCTTCCCTTTTTTGTAGATGATTTAAAAGTCATAACCCAACATCTTTGTCACCCATTTTTGTTTCTCTTCTGAAGATAATCTTTGTTCCAAAATGTATTTAAAACTATCATGATATGTTTTTACCTTGAAGTGTCTCCCCATTAGGTAAGGTTGACATTGATTTATTGCATGTAGTATTGCCAACATTTCCTTCTCATAAATAGGTTTGTGTAAATACTTTCCTTTGATTGGACGACTTTCAAAAGCAATGGGTCTTCCTTCTTACATTAAAACTGCACCAATTCCATTTCCTGAAGCATCACATTCCACAATAAAAGTTTTGTGAAGTCTGGCGTAGCTAAGACCGGTGCTTGGCATATTGCCTCTTTAATATGTTCAAAGGCCTTCATTGCTTCTCGAGTCAAAGAAAATGCATCTTTCTTCAGTAATGATGTTAGAGGTGTTGTTATTCTCCCATAATTTTTAACAAACTTGTGATAATACCCTGTCAACTTGAGAAATCCTCGAAGATGTTTTATGGTTCTGGGGATTTTCCATTCCTTAATGGCTTTAATTTTGTTAGGGTCTAGCTTAACACCCTCATGAGATACAATATGACCCAAATATTCCACCTCCTGTACTCCAAAGAAACATTTGGAGGTTTTTGCATATAATTTTCTCTCCTCCAAAATTTTGAGCACCCTCTCAACATGTTGAACATGATCCTTCCAATACTTCTTGTAGATTAGTATATCATCAAAAAATACTAACACAAATTTTCTAAGAAGGGTTTGAAAATGGAATTCGTCAAACCATGAAATGTGGAAGGTGCATTAGCAAGGCCAAAAGGCATGATCAAAAATTCATAATGAGCCTCATGAGTTTTGAATGTTGTTTTCGGAATGTCTTTAGTCTTCATTCTAATTTGATGATATATTGAACGAAGATCCATCTTGGTGAATTAATTTGCTCCATTTAATTCATCCAATAATTCATCAATGACAAGAATGGAAACTTTATCTTTAATAGTGAGCTTGTTGAGCTCCCTATGATCTATACACATACGCCATGATCCATCCTTCTTGTACACCAATACTACTGGAGCAGAGAGAGAACTTTGACTAGGTTAAATAATACCATCCTCTAGCATTTTTTCAACCATACGTTCAATTTCACTCTTTTGGGCATAAGGATACCTATAAGGCCTAATGTTTGGAGGAACAGTTCCTAGAATCAAGTGAATCGCATTATCATGATCACGAATAGGTGGGAGGCCTTTGGGAGTCTTAAACACCTTAGAGTGATTGTCCAAGACTTTTTGGAGATCTTGAGAAATAGATGATTTCGATGTTTGAACCCCTAAAGAGCATAATTATGCAATTACCCCCCGTTGTTCTTTCTTAAGAAGATTTGTCATGCAATTAGAGTTGATTATCTTTCCTGGTTTCCCTGCAATACCCCTTAATTAAACTTCCTTTCCTTACCAACCAAATTTCAAGAAAAGTTCTTGAAAATTGAAGGCTATTGTCCCCAAAGATTGTAACCATTGGACTCATAGTACAACATCAACACCACCCATGGGAATGGAAAGCATTGGACTATTCAATACATATTCCCCTATGGTTAGCTTGATATTATGGCGTTTTCCAAAGCAATTTATAGTTCCTCCATTTGCAGCCATCACTTGACACTTTGGTACTGGATATAAGAAGCAATTCAATTCTTTGGCTATCTTACAATGAATAAAATTATGGGTACTACCTTAATCAATCAACAACATTACCTTTTTATTCTTGATATATCCTTCTATCTTGAGAGTTTGAGGAGTGGTAAGTATTGCCAATGCATTACAATATATGGTCAGGTTCATTTCTTCTTTCTCTAGGGTTAGTTCCTGGTGTATATCCTCCTCTTTTGATGTTTCTTGTTTTTTTCTTCCTCCTCTTCACAGTCTATGTTGAATAATTTTTTCTCATCACACTTATGACCTTTAGTGTATTTTCTATCACAACTGTAACAAAGCCCTTTTGCTCTTTTTTCCTCCAGTTTTTGTGGTGTCAACCTTGTTGGTTGTGGAAGACTAAGAACAACAACACTTCCATCTTTATAGTTGTGAGTGGTAGACTTCCTTGTTGCCATAATTTTGCTTTCAACTTTTCTTGCCATCCTAAATGCCTTCATTAATGAATCAGGTTCCTAAAGGTGAACCTCATGTTGGATGTTATCTTTTAAATTCGCCATGAATAGATCGATCCTATGCTCCTCTAGAATGTCAGTTACCCTAATATTCAATTTTTGGAAGTCTTCAATGTTCTCTGCCATTGAACCCTTTTGTTTGAGATTTATCAATTGGATAAAGAACGTGTTTCTCTTTGATCTTCATAATTTGCTATCATTTCCTCCGTAAAAATTGACCAAGTGACAAGTGGTTTACGAGAACAAAACCATCTATACCATACAAACTGTGGGTTCTAAATATAAAGATGCAATACATACCTTTTGTGAGGGTTGCACATCTTGTAGATCAAAATATTGCTCCATATGTAGTATCCATGTTACAGGGTCCTTTCCATTAAACTTCCTCATATATATATTTGGAATGTGTTGGTTCTTAAACCCCACATTGGAGTCTCTAAAATCGTAATTCATATTCCTTTTGTCCTCGTCATGATTTTCATGGATTACCTTATCACCAATGGGAAGCCTTTTCTTGCAACAATTTTGTCAAACCTTCCTTCAAATCTTCCATGTATGCTTTCAAACCATCCATATTATCTTCCATGTCATCCTTCAAACCTTACATGTCTGCTTTTAAACCATCCATATCACCTTTTAGTTCATCTTTGGTTGCTCTTTGTGAGAGTGAAATTTGTTGCACTTGGTACCATAATTTTGATGTATCATGGTGCAATTCTTCCTCTTCATGTGACATAATAGAGCTCTTTGAGAGCTTAATGGGTGTAGAATTCTTTTGATTAGGATGCATTTTAGAACCAAATACTAATATCTATGCTTCAATATGCCCTTGGAATCACTTCAAATTGTTTTTTCAAATAAAAGTTATGCAATTTAAAAAACAAATACACACCTTTTTCCTTGCTTTTAGGAGCTCAATCTTGAAATGGTTGTAAATCTGTAATTTCAAAACCCCAAGTTTTGAAAATCAGTTCTCTAGTAGACCCATGAGTGTTCTTTCCAACCCAACAAGTAATACCAAGATTGGATTCTTCAAGAAAGAGTTATGCCCAATTTCCCACGATGACCTAATTATAGACTGGTTCAGTAGAGCGAACTTATATAGAGTGTTACATGTAACCGTTTCGACCTTCATCCATGAAAATGATACCCAAAAAACTAAATTTTCCTCTTTCAATCACTTTTTATGAAATTCAAATTTGATGCTCAGACAGAAAGTTATGATGATTTTCCCTAGATCACCTATTTGATATGGAATTCTGGAGCCTGCAAAAACCCTAACTTCCTCAGATCATATCTCCGAAAATAGCGAGACAATATCTGAAATTCTTCAATGAGGTTCACTAATGTTTCGGCTCCATGTGGTTGCAATTTCATCTTCTAAAGATTCGTAGAAAAAAAAATTATACCGAAAATGCCATGATGGCCATTTTGAAGAAGTGAAACCCTAGAATCGAAAGCTATGATACCAAATGTTATGAAACTAGCTTACAAATAGATAGATCAATGGCTTAAAAATTATCCTCTTCAAGGGGAAAACCTCCTTTACATTACATAAATGGACAATTCTTGGGTGATACAAATGACAAGACCTCCTTTGTATATATAGGAGTCTAAGGGGTCATAATATAATCAGAGCCTACATAACAATAATAATGGAAGGGCACAACATAACAATAGTGTTCAGGGGCACAACAATAATAATATGGGGGCTACATGGGCACAACAATAAAAATAGGGGGGATACACTAGTATTATAGGGACCTAACTATCATAGTACCTCTCAGACAAGTACTTCTCCCATAAGTATTTCTCAAACCTTCGCCATGATAACTCTTTCTCCCTAATGTCCTCAACGTTTCTCAAATCCTCCCACCATATACCAGTCTTGCCTTCAAGCTGAAAATGGCCACTCTATCCTCCATGTTTTCAGAGTAGTCATGCATTCTAAGTATTTCTTCATTTCCAACAGGTAGGCTTCTGCTTCTTCAACCTTCTTTATTTTTCCATCAAAGTTAAAGAGCTTCACTTTCTTAAATTCCTCCAGAATCTGTTCTCCCTCGTCCTTTATCAATGATGTCTTTTGGTTGCAACACTATATAACTTGGCATGATTGTCTTCCCTTATTTCTGGAGTGATGATTGGAGCTCCTCCTCTCACTATGTCTTCACTTTCCTATTTGTGTCTCTTCTTTGACTTGCTACCTTTTGCCTTATTGGTCTCCAATATGTGCTTCTATATTTCAAATCGACTTTGCTTGGATTTGTGCCTACCTATATAGCTGGAACAGAGCTCATGTTGCTTTTGCCTTTGTATATTCTATAAGCTCTACAAAATTACTATGTTTACTTTTGCTTTCTTCCCTTGAGTTTTGACAATCCTTTCATTACCATCCTTATAAATTCTCAACTCGGCCCTTAAGCTCTTAAGGGTGTCCATCTATTGATCCCTTTGTCCTCTTCCCAACTAAGACTATTCCTGATTATGTTGGGATCTATTAGTGTTGTATTAAATACCATTACACTACTCATTACTTTAATTCCTTGTTGTAAACTTGTATCTTCTTATGTGATATTGCACACACATAATCGTTAGCTTAGGCAAGTCTAAATAATTCAATATATTCACTTGTCCCTTGGCATATCTACACTTAAGCATGTAGGTTAGAAAACAAATATCACATCAAAATTTATCAAAGTTAGTATCAATTTCCATTATATATCTAACACTCAACACACATGTAGATATGTAGCGATTAATTCATCGGGTCAAACATTTTAGCTATTGTGTGGGTGTGTGTGTGAGCCTCTTTGCGTCCAATTTAGAATCCCTTGCTCTAATTTGATTCACTTTGTGCCTCTTTAATAAAACTTTTAACTTTACTTCCCAAAGGTCTAGCGTTGGACCTTCGCTTCATATGGTGTGTTTCTGGCCCTCCAAGCCCAGTGTTTGAACCTGACTTTGATACCACTCGTTAATGGTCCCTCCCACACCCTTGTATTACCTTGGGTTGTGGGAGGTGTCATATTTCCCTAACCCAAACCCTAACGTATGTTATAGATATGGAGTTACAAAAACCTCATCTTTAAAATTACATAATTGGATTTTGACCTCACCATTATACCTAGCTCGTCGATATCTTTATGATTTATAAATTTTACCCCAACCTGACTCCTGGATTGAAAGTTATGCGCATTTAAAGTTCAACCAATCATACGAGGCTACATCAACATTGAGCTACCACATGGCATCCACATGAGGTCCGCATGGTACTGTTGTGCCAACAAACACACAGGGCGTGGGGCCAACTTGGGCCTTTCCCATCATGTTATTCATAATTTCCTATTATGTCTAATTCACAACTGACCTGGGGTTACAACATAGTGAAACCCTTCTACACTCCCGGATCTCCAAAACCACACTAACTTGGGGGAAAATCCATCCCACCACTTGGTATCCATTACCATATCATATCCGGGCTCCCAAAGAGGTGTGTGAACACACCACACCCGGATACTTGAATTATTGGATATTTTCTCTACCATAATGCAATTTGGTGTAGGTCCCACCAGACGATATCTCGTTCACCATAAATCGAACGCCTTGCAAATGTTCACACCCTCATCACACTTGGATGCAGGATGCGACTACTTCATAACGGGAAATATAGTCTAGATGGGATCCAGTCCCCATACAAAAGAACCCCCTATTTTAGGGCCACCCCATATTATCAGATGTGAACTACACTTACTCCCCTGATCCAGCTTGGATGGAATCTGACCCATTGTAAAGGAGTTATGCCTTGCTCGCCTAGATGTTAGGATTCACCAAATATCTATACAAGCACAAAGGCAGGGGGAAAGAGGATAATCAAGGAATTTACAAAAGTTTCTTTGAGTAAAGGGAATTTTCGCAGGATGCCCCTTTTTTTGAAAGATATTAACCAAGGCTTGAACAATGGTCTCCAACAAGAGAACAAACCTGCAACTCAGGTATTAAGGATTTTGTCATGCAGTTTATCAATACTATGGATTATGAGTAATTAATTCAAAGTTATCATCCAAACAACAACAACAAAGAACTATTGTTGACATTTACAGTTTTCAACCATTTTTCACATTACAAGAAACCATAGTTATTGTCATATAGGCAATTGACCCAAGCATACAAATAATTGATAAATCATCACAGGGTATTAATTCACGGTGTTATTAATCATTGAAACCACAATATTTAAGAGAACTAGTAGTAAATGTAACCAACAATATTCAAACATCCACACATGACTATGCATGACCAAATAACTTTCATCATAATAAGGATATCACATCCTAAAAACCAAACATACAACATTTTATACTTATCTGAGTAAATTGAAATGGTTGGAAACTAAAGGAGGGACTTCAACTCTCCAAATGTTCGAAAATCAAGGTATTTTGTAGATTAATATTGATTCTCCTTACTCGATAACTACTTGTAACATTTGTTGGCATTTTATTATTTTGTTTTACTTCTTCATCAAGCAATTATAAAAAAATATGAAGATCACAAAACACAAGGAACATAAGATATAAACTCCATGCCAGGGAAAAACCCCACAACTAGGGAAAACCTGAATAATCCTCTTCTTATAAAATCATATCAAAATGCGACATCCAAGACCCAAAGACCAAGTCCAAGACTTCCTTAAGCTCCAAGTCAACCCGACAAATGATCTTCTCCAAACAAGACAAAGTCTACTAAAGTCAATTAAGGTCAAACTCTTCACAAACTGCTCTAGTCAAAGTCTCGGTCC
Source organism: Pinus taeda (assembly GCA_000404065.3). Taxonomy (NCBI): domain Eukaryota; kingdom Viridiplantae; phylum Streptophyta; class Pinopsida; order Pinales; family Pinaceae; genus Pinus; species Pinus taeda. The sequence continues at coordinate 80,563 of APFE031366830.1, forward strand.
TGCAACTTGCCCAAAAAACCCTAACTTCTCGCACATGTGAGTAGATTTGATTTGATTTCCATGTCTTCTCCCTTCGCTCTTGAATTGCCTATCTCCTTGATTTTCACTCTTGAAAAATCTTCTTTTCTTACTGCAAATCAAACTTGTACAAGTGCTCCAAATGAGTCGAAGTCTCATGATATATACACACTCTTCAAGATGTTGAATAGGCCTCTTATAGGTTGACTTTATCTTGGTAGGGACTACTTGGTCTTGGGAATCAAAATTGACTTTATAAGCTCAAAATTATTATTTCTTTCTAAGACAAATTTTCCCAAAAGGGTATTTTACATATGACAGTAATTATTTTGACTCATGATAAATATTTATTGACTTGACAAACCCTAGGAGCATGAAATGCATGCTTGACTTATATTACCATTAAATGGAGTATGAAAAACAATTGTTTCTTTCTTCTTTTGCTTAATATACATAATAACATAAGTACAAAGACAATTATGAAGACTGGACCTAGTTACTTTTCCAACACTCCCTCTTAACTAGGGAGGTATTCATAATGACTCAACAGGTCTATCTCAAGTTGAAATATTCTCATAAGAAGGGATCAAGGTTGATAAGCATCAAAGTATCATCATAGCCAGCATTTCCACATTACCAAGGCCATGACAGGTACACTCCATCTCTCACATGATCAAAGCATAATGTTGGGAGGCATTCCATGGGACACCAAACCTCCTCATCGAGGTACATATTCCACCTAGGATACCTAAAGTATGTTCTTCACTAAACCATTTCCCTCATGGAAATGTCCTTCCATTAGACCATTCTTTATCTAAGTCCATGTACTTGACCTAGGATCTCCATCCTAATCCATGCCGTACATGACTCAAGAATTTCCTGTCCAAGATGTTCATCCAATCGAGCATTCTCCTTATCCATGTCCATGTATCTGACTTAAGATATCAATCCTAATCTGTAATAGTACCTGATTGTTGGAAATAATACTGAGAGTGGGGGTGAATCAGTATTATCACATCAATAAAACTTTTTCATTTCCATATTCAGATTCATATATGCTACTTCCACAACTTCTTATGATTCAGTTAGTTGATCCTTAATGAGTGCATTAGAACATTATCAACCATATTAACAGTAAACAGGTGCAGTAAAATAGAACAGATCATCACACATAAGCCACGCACATGAACACCATGATATAAGGTGGAAACCCAATGTGGGAGAAAACCACCTGCTGTAAGTCATCTCAATCTTCTTCTTAATAAGAAAATCATTTTATAATATTTCTGTACTGGTGCAGTCTTATACCAGTACACAGGATTCTACCTACAGAGAGCTACAACCCTCTCTCATTCTCCAGTTTCTCTTGGAAGGGAGCTACGACCCCCATAGTTCTTGTACTAGCTAATATACTAGTATGTAGGTGCCGGCCTACAATCTTCTCTCCTCCAGGTACCACGTTTCATAAATTTTCAGACTGGATACTCCTGAAGCACAACACATAATATGAAAGGCCACGTTTCATCCAATTTTCATACTAGACCCATTAATATCATTGAATCACATAATCAATCAATCTTCTGAATCACCCAAACACCAGATCAATACATATACAAGGATAATATATGTGTTAGCACCCAGATCTAGTCCATCAGTCATTATGATCCTAATCCAATATTAGTTCTCATCCATCAATACTGAAGCTAAACACAATCAACGAAACAGGATATGCAGAATACTGACACCTTTAAACTATCATCAGAACCCATCAACAACCAGAACCACCTGTGACTTCAAATATCATAGCTCAAATTGTATACGCTACTACAATGAACCAAACCTGCATACATACGTGCTTACACTAAATCCAACCCGCGTACAGATCTATAAATATTCAAACTTGACTTGTAGCGATTTCAAACATTTGATCCCGATCTATCCTTAGATCTTGTTCTCCATCAACCGATGAGATCCCTCTTTAGCTCAAATCTAGATCTGCACCATAACCCAATCACAGTATTCCAGATCTAGCACTTTATCATATATTCAATAATTCAGATGATGCTTTGCCAAATGATCTCCTTCCTCTTTTATAGTCATAGGCCTTTCACAATACCACGATCCAAAACCATAATAACACAATACCATGAACCCAATACTTGGGATCAACACTTTTGGATGCAATACCACGGACCAAAACCATAGGATCAAAAACTGTCAGACTAATACCATAAAACAACCATGAAAGTGCGTGAGATCAACACTTTTGGATGCAATACCACGGACCAAAACCATAGGATCAAAAATTGTCAGACTAATACCATGAACCAACCATGAAAGTGCGTGAATGTTTCTCCACATGAAATAAAATTTTCTCTGCATAAAAGTCCATTTACTTTTCTCCACATGAAATGAAATTTTCTCTGCATAAAATTCCGTGAACTTTTCTTCACATGAAATAAACTTTTCTCTGCATAAAAGTCTGTGAACTTTTCTCCACATTAAATAAACTTTTCTCTGCATAAAATTTCGTGAACTTTTCTCTACATGAAATAAAATTTTCTCTACATAAAATTCCGTGAACTTTTCTCTACATGAAGTAAACTTTTCTCTGCATAAAATTCCGTGAACTTTTCTCTACATGAAAGAAACTTTTATCTTCATGAAAGTGCGTGAACTTTGCTGCACTATAATTTATCATCTGAGTGATTTACCATCAAGGACAACACTTGTCTCATAATGCCAACAATAACTACTGACCCTAAGCCAACTCCTTCCAATCTAGGTTGGGTTCATCCTCTTGGGAAGGAAATTCTCTAGAAAATCTAGGCTTAGTTACTCCCCAACTTAAGCCAAGTTATATACTATATATATGCTACATACTAGTAAGGGAGTGATGGTATACTGGGAGATAGTTGACATGCGAGTGATAGACTACTTATTTTCACACATTCAAGGGTGATGAAGGGTGCATTCAAGCTAGCAATTCAAATAGGGTTTAACTAAGTTTCCTCCTACTAAAGTGAAGTGGGAAAAAACGTTATAATAGTTGTCCCCTAATGCATGAGGTTTTAATAGAAACTAATGGTCAAAATAAATGACAATGAATTATCAGAATGCAAGGAAGGATTTTGCATGAAGGGACCAAATCATAGAAACTCTAACAACTAAAGTCTCAATCATAAATATATCATTATCGTGGTGGGAATACCCATGCTCAACATAAAGAATAATTAAGCATAGCCACCAAACAATACACTACAAATACATGACATTAAATGCTAGTACGTGGCCATGAGAAATACAGAGTGGATCCATGCAATAAACTAAAATATCATAGCCACTAGCAAATACATTGTGTATCTATATCATTGTACACAATAATAGGACTATGGAAACTAAAAGGGTGGTTCCCCATAGTAGTCCTCAAAGCGCATGATATGGTATAAACTCGAACATATATTGGGAAGGTGTCATATAACAATGAGGTTCCCCCAACCCTAAGGTATTCTACTAAACCTGAATGGTATAAATCTATAGCATGCGAATAAACTTAGCTTATGTCAAGCATGGTGGAAAATATTTGATTATCAATCATTAAGGTATACAATTAACAAATGTGAGAGGACCCACCAAATATGAAAATGGATCTTAATGTACCTAGAACAACCTAAAGAGTGTGAATAAATGTGTTTCCATCAAAAACTCATGGATTTGATTGATCATGAGTCAACAAGGTAAACTCATTGTCGCGAGGAGAACTTCCATTCAAGAATGTAAGCTACAAGGTATTGTTAGCTTCTAGATCGATCTCCTAGATAATGAGTTGACTCCAACAAGAGAAGATATGTCAAAGGAGGGACTTAATGTATCCCCCATCAATTGACATGGAATTTACTGATAGATGATGTGAAAATATTAATTTATGAAGTAAAACTAGTATAAGTATGGTCAGCACAAAAAGGTCAGCAAGCATTTCAGATGGTCGACTAAGTTTTAGAATTCCCTTGAACATATAGCAACATCACACAAAAGAGACATGGGAAAATTGACTAATGAATAACACATGACATCATGCAACAACATAGGAGGCATTGAAGCATGTTCCATAGTGATTGGAAGAGTAACTAACCATAGGAGTATAGATACTCACATGTATGGTATGGCTCCTAGGTAAGATAAAACCCATATGTAAGGAACTGACTCAAACATGCACCATGTTCAAGAGTGATGTGATTGATATTATCATTTTGAATGATAAATATTATTTTTCCCCTCCTCTCCTTTTATTATTTGGTATCTCCTTCATATTTTAGCAAGCATGAAAGAGAAGAAAAGTAAGTTCGATGGTGTCTTTCTAGTTCATTTTTAATGAGTTCAAAAAAGAGATAAAGGGATACTCAATAGGGTGTATTCTTCATGGTTTAACAAACTTCACAAGAGGTATTATTTTGATTGATACAACATGTATTTTTCATGAGATTTTAACAATCCGAAAAAAGAGATAAAAGGATGCTCAGTACCATTTAGTATTAAATGAGCATGAGATGAATACAAAGGAAGCTAATCTTGGAAAAAAAATAGTATAGAGGAGAGTAACATATTTTGCGCTAACAAAAATTCTTTAAGCAAGATGAAGCAAAGAGGTTGGCCCGGGAAACCCACTCATTTTGGTGGTCTCTCTAACAAGGGTAAGAACAACAAGCACAGGCTAGTAGTAGGGTTTATGGAAATGTGATTGTAATGATGAGAAACAAGGCTAAGAAAATAAACATGCATAAATGAGAAAAATAATGCATATTAGCAAATAACATGGTAACAAAAATTGGAATCCTCTTCGGGTATAGCCAAAATATGGCAGAGAAGAGAAAATGATGCTTAGATTCAAATTCACAGAATTTCAAAAAGAGAGATTCTAGGTCTATAAAAGATGTAAAATGGATGTCAACATCAAAAATAGGTGCTAAACTATGGCATCCATGTGAAGGAAGGGTCTAAAATGAAAGTTATGATATGCAAGAAAAGAAAGTTTATTGTCTTAACATAATCAGATCAAACCTAAGGCGTAATCATGATGGTAATGATGGTTAATAATGCTTTAGGGATAAAAAAATATGGATGTTGGAGGAAGTGATGAGCTTTACGTATATCTCTCAGTAGTTAGGGTTTCCCTAGCAATAGTCAAACCTCTATTTGCAGGAATTGTGAAAATTCCGAGCTACGTTTGTAGGTTTATTATGCCTATATTTACACTTTTCCATAGTTGTTGCCTCTAGTGCAAGATTAATCTATCACTACTTTTCATTGGCGTGGGACCCCTCGACTTTTTTCATGGATTGACTGATATCAACATGACTTCTAATGGTCATTATGAGGGTTTTAGGGGACTTTCCATCGCATTATCAACACTTGAAGCATGATATGTTACTTCATGGCATGTCTGCATAACTCTAGATCATTGATCATGGATAGTATTTGAGGGATTTCAATTTCGTGTTGTGTTTTTTGTGAAATTCACTACATGCACAATGAATTACCCAATAAAAATTATGAAGAAGGAAGAATCAAACCCTTCTTTGGACCTGGGGTTTTCCTCCTCAGCGAAAAAGAATGTGGTAATGTTGAAGGAAATGGGGTTATTAGTAAATTTTTTGGCTTGTGGCCAAGTTATGAATCTATTGAAGATTGGGTTATTGAAACCAGGAAAAATCATGAACCCGTGAGCAGTTACTATTTTGGAAATGAGTATGTAACACCCTCCCAGGTCTACCTAGAGTAACCATGCCAATTGGGATAAAAATGAGAAGAGATTATACTACAATTAGATTTGACCTCCTTTTTCACCTCAAGGGAGTGGAATTGATGGAACATCACATACATTCATCCAACATCATCAAAAAAACCCTCAGGAGACAAGTCAGCCACTCAAATAGCCTATCCCAAGGTCCCATTGCTAGTCTGTAGCTCTTTTTCCATATTCGATCTCATGCTATGGGTAATGGAGTGGCCAAAAACCCAAAGTTGCTCTCACAGGCCTACCTTCCAATGACTGTGGACCAAAATTGCTAGTTTTGTTCTAGCGACCATGAGATTAAAGCCACTTTTCTAGCCCATAATCCTAGCCTCTGCCCAGAACTTTTTGTAACTTCCAGATTTCATTAAAAACATAATAACATTATTGATCAATCAAAAATCACCCTCAGGACTAGGCCTAAGCATCCCCAATTGCGACCGACATTATGTCAAAGACTTGGCATCAATGCAGCTTATAGGTCTAAGATACAGGATAGAGAATAAATGATTGAAAAAACTTATGAAACATAACCAAAAGGACCATCTCCTTCTACATTGAACTACTACATCATTAATTAGGTATTGCATCCATTTAATAGTTACAAGTAAATATATGAAATAACCATGAAATGAACGAGTCATTCAACCATGCTTATAACCTATATAAAACCATATAAATATTAGAGATATGAAAACTATTAAATCCACATATAAATTAGCACAAAAGTAAGATAATTTAGATTTTATTAATAATAGGCAAATCCGACAAGGTTCGAGACTTCCACATACCACCTGACCATAAACATGGTTGAACTAACTCTCTCTTTCATCTAGTCACCCCTATCCCATATTCCAAGCATGAATGTAGGATATTATAGAACAATCAATCCAAGAACAACCAAGGGAATCCAAATATTAAACCACCTCCACCCTCACCAAACCATGATCACACCGAAATTGGTGCTCCAATCACAATTTAACAGAGCTTGGAATGCCATCCGTGTCTCTTAGGCGTTACTGCAATCCAAACCCAAATCACTAGGCCCTAAACTGAGACTTCTCCCTTAGGCTTTACTGTGTATCCTGCAAAAATCTATCAAGGGACTCCTAGGCCTTTTGGAATGAACCTTGAGATGACCTCCACCCTGAATTCTGAAATCGATCTGAAAATTCCAAATTTCTAAAAACTAAATAAACATCCCAACATACCATGGTATCCTGAAAAAGGCTACGCTAGACAGAAATCCACTGTCACAACCCGACAAAACCATGCCACCAACAAAAAGAGAACCATACATTAACATTCAAATCCATGCATGTCTAAACCAACTAGGAAATCACACATGCAAAAGGTTACATGCAAGTATTCATGTTGACTCTTCTTGATCATTATTTCCCTTCCCTGATCCTTGCTTTCTTTTCCTTTCCTTACTCCAAACTAAAGTGCTCCAAGAAAACTGTAAGTGACCAAGAGAGTGAGAGAGAGAGAGCTCCAAACTTGAATTGATAAAATCCATGAACTAATCCTTAGAAGAATTTTTATGCATGAGACCTCTAATTTCTTCATTTTCCATTATTTTCTTTCAATTTCCCCCTCACATGCAACTTGTGACCTTTTACCTTCCTTTTCTCCTAATTTCATTTATTTTCCTAAATAAATGTGCCAAAATTCCTTTTAATGTCTTTTATTCCTTTGCCTTAGCCTTTGTCAATTTCCCAAAACACTGTGGTGAAGTAAAATTATAAGTGCGGACAAAAACAAATTCCTCTAGCCCGATAATGGGTCTCGCCACAATAGATACATTCTATGGAATATTTCCTTAGGTTAGAACCAATTAAGAGGGCCTACATCTTAGTATGCTTATCCCATTTGATGATTTCCTAACAAGGAAAGAAACATTAAGCCTTGAATATGTTGTTGAAATGTGGCAATAAGAATATTCCAATTTAATTTTACCTTGAAATAAATTGTGAATTAAAATCAAATTTAGTATTAACAACTACTTGGAAATAATTAATTAAGTTTTTTTGACTTAATTAGTTGGAGAAATTCAAGTTAGAAGATTTTCTGAAGTCATGCAAGAGTTATCCCCTAAATTAAGGAGATAAGTTTGAGTTATATTTGAGTTGGAATTAGTTAACTTAGTATACTAAGTTAAATCGAGTTAAATTAGTTCCAAACTATTTGAGGAACTAATAGAAAGTTAACAGTCAATTGATGCATGCATATACTCAACTAGTGTACTCCAGTTAACTGAATATTCTCTCATCAGAAACTCATGCATATATATTCTGAGAAAGAACCAATTGATATTAAGGTCAAGGACAGTGTACTCTCAGTTTCATGTGTTTTCTTATAAAGAAAACTCATGCATGCAGTGAAGGCATCATTCCTTGAGGATTGCATAGTTCTGATAGTGTGTGAGATCAGGAGATCATCCATTGGGTAAAATAGGTTTACCACTTGTTTGAAGGTGAATCATCCTAGAGGAACAATGCAAGGAAATAGGAGCTTGGAGGGCAAAGAGGAAGGCTTGAGAGAAGCCAATATTACCTGTGAGCATCTGTGGGGATTGTACTAAGAGATGGCTATATGTGAGAGCTAAGTCTTTGTATAATTCTTATGTATTTCCACCTTGTATGATAATACATATAGTGGGGTTTTCATCTGAGCATTTCCTGAAAGTATTTTCATGTGTATTGTGCGATTGATTCTTCTTCTTCTAGTTATATTGTTCATCTTGATCTTTAAGATTCCACAAATTGATAGTAGAAGTTCATATTGATCTTTAAGATTTCGCAAATTGATAGTAGGTTTTCTACATGGTGTCGGTGCTAGATTTGTAGAAATTTTCTACATGGTATTAGAGCTATATTTTTAGAAATTTTCTACATGGAAACGAAGCTATGAATAGTATGCTGAGAAGAAAATTCGAAGTTTGAAGTTCGGGGTTGCAGGTGCAAATCGAATTCATATCATACTTCGAGGTTGGCCAATGGAATTCTATGGTTTGAGACTCGAGTATGCCTTGGAATTTAGCTCGAATTACATAGCATGGAAAGATAGAATGGAGGTTGTATTAGAAGACAATGGCTTGAAGGATGTCATTGATCAAGAAATCCCAAGGCCAGCTTCAACTAATGCACAAGAGTTGGCTGAGTGGAAGAAGTGTATGGTGAAGGCGAGATGGATCATCCTTGAGGGAGTTTGAGACCATATTGTCTCGAGTCTCCATGGGAAGGATACTCCATTTTCAATGTGGAAGACATTGAAGGACCTCTACTAGAATAGTAGCGACTAGAGGAAATTGGTGCTCAAGGATAAGCATCGAAGAATCAAGATGGAGAAGGGCTATACTATTTCCACATATCTGAACAAGCTCACCACCTGTAGAGATGAGCTTGGAAATGTGGGAATAACTACTTCCGATGAGGATATGGTGAGCCTCACTCTCCTTGACCTTCCACAGAGAAGAAAATGTATTATGTGATTTTCATTGATGACTATTCTTGTAAATTCTAGATTTATTTCATGCACAAGAAGGACCAAAACCTCACAAAGTTTTGTAAATTCAAAGCTTTGGTTGAGAAAGAGTCAGGGAAGAATATCAAGGCCTTGAGAAGCGACAACGGTGGAAAATATGTATCTCAAGAGTTTAAGGACTTCTATGCAGTGGAAGGAATTAAACGAGAGTTGATGGCACATCATAACCCACAGCAGAATGGGGTGGATGTAGAAGAAAAGAACTATTGTAGTGGCAACATGGGCAATGTTTCATGACCAAGGCCTACCACTTCACTTATGGGCTGAGACATGCAACACAATGGTCTATTTTCCGAATAGAAGCCCGCATCGTATACTTCAAATGAAGACACGAGAGGAAGCTTTCTCTGGTAAGAGACCAGATGTGGGTCACTTCAGGATATTTGGCTCATCGGTATATTTCCATGTGACAAAGGATGCATGGAAGAAGCTTGAGCCAACATAAGAGTTGGGGATATTTGTGGGGTACACTGATACACCTCACAACTATTGGGTGTACTTGCCTACCAGTCGGAGGACAGTGGCTCGCAGAGATCTCATGTTTGATGAGTAGAAGGCCATGCGAGTTTCCCTTGAGAGGGAGCTCCAACTACAAGCTATGGAGCAACTGTTGGTTCCTAAGGAGGAGGAGCCTTAGGCGGATGTGGAGTAGCTACATGCAGAGGTTCCAAGAGTGGAGACATCCACTCAAGTAGAGTCTTCCAGAGATGGACAAAAGTGCACAAGAGAACCTGATATATTGTTGGAGGATGTGAGAGTGAATGTGCGAGCACCATCTTCTCAGCACAGATAGAGGAGGTCACTTGAGAGGTACACTAGATACATGGCTGTTGTTGGGGAATGTGTTGAGACCAAGCCATCTTCCTTTGAGGAAGTAGTGTAGTAGCCGATTTGGGTTGATGCTATGATGGACGAGTATGACTCCATAGTTCATAACTGTGTTTGGGACGTGGTTTTGAGACTAGAGAAAAAGTCAGTTGTGAATTCCTGTTGGCTTTACAAGGTAAAGCAAGCTGCTGATGATGGGAGGATCATGTTGCTGCAACATAATTCCTTTCTTGTTGAGAGGGAGTGTTGAAATGTGGCAACAAGAATATTCCAATTTAATTTGTCCTTGGATTAAGTTGTGAATTAAAATCTAATTTAGTCTTAATAGCTACCTGGAAATAATTAATTAAGTTATTTTGACTTAATTACTTGGAGAAATTCAAGTTAGAAGTCTTTCTGAAGTCATGCAAGAGTTATCCCTTAAATTAAGGAGATAAGCCTTAAATTAAGGAGATAAGATTGAGTTATATTTGAGTTGTAATTAGTTAACTCAGTTTACTGATTTAAGTCTAGTTAAATTAGTTCCAAACTATTTGAGGAACTAATAGAGAGTTAATAGTTAGTTTATGCATGCATGCACTCAACTAGTGTACTCCAGTTAATTGAAGATTCTCTCATCAAAAACTCATGCATGTCTATTCCGAGAAAGACCTAGTTGGGATTAAATTCAAGGACAATGTACTCTTAGTTTCATGTGTTTTCTTATAAATAAAACTCATGCATACAGTCGAGGCATCATTCCTTGAGGATTGCGCAGTTCTGACAGTGTGTGACATTTGGAGAGCATCAACTAGGTAAAAGAGGTTTTCCACTTGGTTGAAGGTGAATCATCCTAGAGGAACAATGCAAGGAAATATGAGCTTGGAGGGTAGAGAGGAAGGCTTGAGAGAAGCCAAGGTTTTGAACATCTATGAGGATTGTACTGAGAGTTGGCTAGCTGTGAGAGCTAAGACTTTATATAATTCTTACGTATTTCCACCTTGTATGATAATACAGATAGTGGGGTTTTTAGTTGAGGCTTTCCCCAAAGTATTTTCATGTGTATTGTGCGAATGATTCTTCTTCTTCTGGTTATATTGTTCAGCTCGATCTTTAAGCTTCCATAAATTGATAGTAGAATTAGGTTATAGTGTTTTGCTTTGATTTATATTGCATTATCGAGTTAACCTACATTCAGATTTTATACATATGTAAGATGAAAAATCATGTAGGAAATCAATCAATAGTTGCATATATATTGAATCAAGAAGAGATTACAACCATTGTCTTGATGTTGCTGTCCTCTAACAAGACCAGTTTCCCACACAGTTCTACTAGCATCCCATGATGGCCTCAATCAACAATACTTTTAAGGATCTTCCCTTTAGGATTTGTTATAGACATATTTGGGCACTGCAACCCCAATCATATATGTCCATAAAACAAGGGCTTCTGAGTCCCTAAAAGTGTTGTTTCATACCCTAAAGAAACAAGGTCATCTGATTACATCATCTCCCAGAAGTTCTCCATGGAAAACTGCTCAGAACTGGTCAAAACTAAACCATACAGACTGCTCAGTGCTAAGGGTGTGATGCATCTCACCTACCACATGCAAAAAGTGTGATGCACACTGAAAATCCCTTCTGTAGGGTGTAATGGGAGAGATTCGACAAATGGCAGAGACAGTTTGCAAGGTGGATGATCATGGAATCTTCCAAAAACTTATTCTGTGACACTTGCCTCTCTGAATTCGCCTAGGGATGAGTAAGAGATCATGAATCTCTAGGTGGAACCAAGAACTATCCCAGAAGCTGACTCACCCCCTGCAAACATCTATATATGGATCCCTCATCCCAGAGATTCAGAGGCTGGAATCTTTTATTTTGGAAGGAAGTGCTATTGGTTTCTTGGTGGAATATCATAGTGTTGGGTGATCTAAGATTTTCATGATGTGAGGAAGGGCTTTCATGCTGGGAGGATGATGTTGGGTCATATCGATGGGTTGTAATCCTCTCTTCTATTCTTTCTATCAATAAATCTATTTAAGTTATCCTCCACATTCTTGTTTGTTTGATGATATATGCATTTGTGTGGTCAATATATATCTAGTCCTATATTGTTTATGATTGTAGATCTCTCTACTTTGAAGGTATTATGTTGTTTTGACTTTATAGGTGCTCTTTGAAATGGGGTAAGCAAGGAAGGAGTGGAAAATATCTATCAAAGGGGAGAGGAAACAAGTAAGGAGCCAAGCGAAAGACTGAGGTTGGTACTCTCTACTTCTCTGTTGTCTACTTCTCATAAAGGAAAACGAGAGTAGCTTTAGTTTGTTTGTTTCTAAGATAGCTACCCGTCTTAGTGGGACTAGCAGCTCTGAATGGACACTAGATTTCCCGATAACAAAATGGAGACTCCGCTGGGGAGCGAATAGCTTGTTTTCTTGTCTATATTTGTTTGCTTTAAAAACTATAGATGGAGCCTGAAGTTAAGCCAGCTAGCCTTCGAACTGCATTTGCTATGCAAGTGCAAAGTAGATCAATGTTGCTTCAGTCCATCTCCAGGTTTTGTTTATAAACTGAACAATTGATTTGCAAACATCCTAATTGCCCTAGTGGTGGCTCAAGTAGCCTCATTAGATCAACCCCTATGATTTGAATTTACTGACTATCATTAGCTTGGCCTAAATCCATGAAATAAGCTGCAAACTCTGACCAAAAACCAAGTTTAAGTCTCATCCCTGGACCATCACACCTTATCCTCTTGGAAATCTGGATGTATCACACCTCCCATGTGCAGTAGGTGAGATGCATCCCTATTTCCCTATGTTACAGGTGTGATGATCAGCTAAGAATGTTTCTGCCTCCAGATTTTGGATTTTTCTTCACTCTCTTCAACTTTATTCAGGAGTTTTGTTGTCTGTGATAAGTATACCACTTTGGAAACTCCCTTCCTTTGCATCATTCAGCCTCCATTGTACAAATAATTGTGAATGTTTTTATGTATTTTTCACCATTTACAATTCTCATTTACAAAAAAGTAGCTTAATCGAACTGTCGTCTTTTGAATTGAAAGTGTCGCAAGTGTTGTTTTCAATCAAAGAAAAGAATTCTACACTTCTTGCTGGTCGATTACACTCTTACTCTTGTATTTGATTTGAATTTATATTTTTTCAAGTGTCAAAAGCAGTTTTAATTCAAAATCGCAAAGTGTCGTCATTGTATTCCTTTCGTCTTTTGAAGAGAAAATTGTTAGTCTTGTCGCTTTGAAAAGCTAATCCAAATTTGTACTTAGCATTCTTTTCGTCATTCACACATTAAGAAAGCGGAAGAAAAATACATGCATGTGCATCTGCATTAGCCTGCTTGTTGATTTTAATTTAGGACAATGCATCTAGTGTGTGCTCTCTGCTCTATTATGAAAGAATCTCGCTTCTCTTTCCTTAGTAGCTAGGATTTTCATTGCAAAAAGGAGAATAAATGACTGTTTATCATATTAGATTAAATTTTAGGAATTGTATATATACATCACGTGGTGAACCTTAAAGGAAAGCTTCTTAAGAGAGATCAACTGTAAAATAAATTCAATGAACATAAAACCGCTTTGGAACCTAATGCACAACATTTAGAAGTCTAGGCAAGAGACATATTCCGGCATCGTAAAGCCTGGTAACTATCGCTTTCATTGTAGGTTGGGTGATTCATCCTCTTTGAGACGACAAGTTCCAGTACGGACTTGTGCTCCCACATACCATCGATTATATATTGGGAGACCACAATAGGCTATATCCTTTATCCTTAGGAAGCCATGTCTACTGCCCTATCGATCGCAATGCACTAAACACAACATTCAGGAAGATTGACTGCCATACCGTAAAAAGTATTCTACATTTTTGCGATTGGTTTTGTAATCCCTCTGTCTAGATTTCCAAAGTAGTCTCTTTCATTCCTTTTCAGAATCATTAAAGGAAAAGGTCCATCTGAGCACTTTTCACTTCAGGCTCATTAAAAATCAAAGATGACTAGAGTCATCTTTAGCTTTTTCTCGACTCTTAAAAATTGAAAAAGAAAGTTGTGTCAAAGCGTCTAAATTCATTTAATCCAGAGTCACATTTTACCCTTTATTTTGACTTGATCATGTAATCCACAATCGTGGAAGAAATTCAATTGAAACCTCGTCATTCGTAGAGACTAACGAGTCAACCATCTTTGACTCCGGAAATGAAACTATTCTGGACAAAGCAAACTCATTTAACCATATCAAAGTCCCCCAGTTTGCTTGGAACTTGTGTTCCAACATCCTCAGGGACTCCAGTTACTCCAACCATTTATGGTATCCCTGCCTTTATAGAAGAAGTTCTGCAGCCACAAGAGGACATTAGAACTGATCCTAGTGTAACAGTAAACACTTCTATTCCTGAACCGGCTCCATCTACACCTAATTCAGAAGGTGTTATCCCTCCAACATCTGTCACTGCAAAGTTTATACCTTCTTCGGCACCAGAAATATTTTACAGACCTAATGGTCTACCTGTCCCACCTCGATTGATTGCTATAGAAGAGATTGTGGAGGATCTTCCATCTAGTACTCCATCGCATTTAGAAGTTGGGATCACCCTATATCCTTCTTCATCAGAAGTTAGTCTCCCTTCATTGCAAGTTCTTGTAGAATTGCTAGGAAGTCTTTTGGATAGACTATATATGTCTGAACAACCGTCGACATCCAAGACTGTGTCATCTGACGCAGTAGCAGCAGAACCTCCTACTGCTACTCCAACAATGTTCGTCGGTGTATCATTTGTCCCAACTATCTCTCAAATGCTAGATGGAGTCCATCCAGGGACTGTTTCGACAGTATGGTCTATTCCCATTTGTTCATCCAGAATAATATCTGGAACCTCTTATGTTGAGTCTCAGCAAATTGATCCTTCACAACAGTATCAATTTCAGCAGCCCGGTCTGCAAAGGCAAATATTTCCTTTGAGCACTGGATTGCCACCATATGGGGGGCAATATGCTCTTTCATTGTTCCCTCCAGGAGAACAACCATATGAGAGTTCGCAATAGAATTCGGGTCATGCTGGAATTACATCTAGCAGTAGAGTGCCAATACTGTCTCAACAACCAAGAGTTGTATACTCAATGCAACAAAGTCTACCTGTGTCAAATATCCCCACTACACTGGCTATTGTGATGGTGTGACAAGTACAAGTGTTTCCTATTGTATGCCAACCTCAAGTTTCTCAGGTTGTAATACAATAGTCTCTTGTCTCCACAACACAACCACAATCACTGATTAGTGTCTCCTTATCTAGAGTGGCCCAGACTTAAACGGCTACTATTACCCCTCATTTTGGTCAAACAACCAGTATTGGACAGCAAAAAATGGCTTCACAACCATGGCTGGTACAATATCAAGAACCGTAATTCCAACAAGCTTACCAAGGATCTGTGCAACAAATATTTGTGAGTAATGGGTAACCATATATTCAAAATGGTCAACATCAATCATATCATAATGGTTATGCCCATCAGCCTTACCAAAGTTATCAACATCAAATGCATTATGCTGGTATGCAAAGACCCACTTCTCAAATGATCCTGTCTTATCCTGGGTATGCTTCGCCGAACCTGAATCAACAACTTCCCTTCATGGTGACTTTAGAGTTACCATATCTAAATCGACTAACAAACGATCCAATTGCTTATGCCCTTTGGTGGTTGGCGATTCCTCATAAACTTCCATCAGATATTCCTAAATTTAATGGAAATCCATGTGAAGACCCATTGAATCATGTGATGACCTTTCATTTGTGGTGTTCATCCAACACTCTAAATGATGATTCGATTAGGCTTCATCTTTTTTAGCGAACGTTAATTGGTCTGGCAGTAAAATGGCACATCGAATTGCCTAGAGCTTCATTCGATAACTTCATCACCCTAGCCACAACCTTTTTAATCCATTTTCAGTTACCAATAAGGTACGAAGTAGGAACAAAGCTTCTTACCAATTTCAAACAAACGATGGCCACTCACATATCTAATCATATTCATCAATGGCGATGTCCTCCTAGAATGGTAAAAACATATGTGCCTGATCAACTGCTAGATGAATGGTTTATTAAGTCATTATTACCTTCTATCATGGAAGATGTGGCAAAGGGAGGGGTCATCACTGAAGATAAAGTCATTGCTCATGCACAATATCTAGACTTGATCTATACTCAGTTTGGCACACTCTACAACAAAATCCCTGATGCTCCTAGACCGGAGTTTTCTATTGCTCCTCCTCCTAAATCAAACAAATACTCTCATGCTAGTGGTGGGGTGATAGGTACAACTAGCACAAAAACCATAAAGGCTACATCAAAGAAAGCTTGTACGCTTTCCAGTCAAAATGCAAATAAACAACTTCTCGCCTCGGAGGTAAATGCCATGCCGACTGACAAAGGTAAAGAACCGAAGCAACCAAGAGGCAAGAAGAAAAGGAAAGGGAAAAAGAAGAAATAGGAGGAGTCGTCTCCTAAAAAATATTTTGAAAACCCTTCTAGAGAAAGGAAACCAAGTCATCGATGCTTTATATGCGATGAGGATCATTGGACGAAAGATTGTCCACATAAAGTTGAACTTAGAAAATTATTCAAGAGTTCAAAAACCTCAGCGGTATTGACTGATCCGTTTCCAAACCCAGGAACCAATTTGGTTGCTAGTGATAATGCTTCCCCATCCCAAGTACTTATGTTTTCCATTTCAAAACAATAAAATGATGCTTTGATATCGACAAGGAATAAATATTATGGGAATCCATAGCTGTTGAACAACAAGGCTAATGATCAACCTAGTAGTTTGACAACAACTTCGACCGAAGTTATGCCACCCATCATTCCTGAGCTAACGATAAAGCCACCAAAGGGAGCAGTACACAAATCGACATTTAATCCTCATTCCAGAGTAGCATAGAATTATAATATAGTAGAGGACCTAGCCCAATCGCCATCTGCTATGTCGACACTTGAGGTACTGAAAAATTGCCCCTCCTAGAAGTAGGCTCTATTATCAGCAATAGGTGGGATTGACCTAGCGGATTCCAATCTTGTAACCTTTAATCATAAAGGATATGACCCGCAGTTACCAGCTCAACTCACTTTCCTTATTCAAGTGAAAGCACTCAATAAAACTGTTCATCGAACAATTATTGATGACAGGGCATCTACATGTATTATGTCAATGAGTTGCTGGAAAAATTTAGGCTCACCACCCTTGTCGCGATCGTCAACGACGTTAAAATCATTTGATGGATGAACATACACTCCATACGAGATTTTAAGTAACTTGCAAGTCAAACTAGGGGGCAAGACAGTAGAAATTGATGTTGAAGTTATTGACAGAAAGCTTGATTACAACATCCTACTGGGAAGGCCCTAGATTTACGTTATGGCTACTGTTGTGTCAACATACTTTAGAAAGATTGCATTTCCTTTCCAAGGAGGAATTACAATCATCTACCAACAAAAATTTCTCCCCAATAGTTCACAAGTTACGAGAAGCATTTTGATGATCCACGGAAGCTCTCAGTCGCTTCGAAATATCTGAGTAGGCCTACTAAAAGACCCTACATTGATGGGTACTTTTTCCCTACCCCCTCCAAACAATATGGCGGAAGTGGCTGTGGTAGGAACCTGCAATATGGTGTCTTCTATTCAGAAGATGTCCATACATGATGTTAGCATGGATCAATCCCAGGTTTTGCCTCCAAGCCCAATAGAAATATTGTAGCAATCAATGTTTTCGGCATGGGAGGCAAACCCAAATCAACGCTTATCAAGCGTTTGGATAGATAGGTCTCAGGAATATGGTACCTCTTCAGATCCTTGGTCACATGTACATTCTATAGAAGAAGGAATTGTTCAGTCAATGATGATTGACAAGGCACCATGGGAATATTACCACCATCGTTCCCATCTTCCAGATTACAAAGATTGTTCCAGCGACCTTAACCATCCTTCAATTTTTGATTTCCTATCAAATACTGTAAATATGTTGGATTTCGAGCGAAACCTGTCCAATATTGAAGAAACTATCGCCATAAATATCTCGACTAAACTGGATGTTGTAGAGAATATTCATGTCGGAAAATCTTTTTTTTCTTTAGAAATGGAAGTATATTACACTCTCTTTCGTGAGTTCAGAGATGTCTTTGCTTGGTCATATGAAGAAATGCCAGGGATTGACTCGAGTATAGTTGAACATGAAATTAAGATGTATCCAGATGTCAAACCAGTATGACACTGGCTTCAATAGGTGCACCCAAAGAGAGTTGCTACCATCAAGGCAGAAGTTGAAAAACTTCTCCATGCTGGTTTCATTTACCCGGTTCCTCTAACCGAATGGGTATCGAATATTGTTCCTGTAATGAAAAAGCAAGGAATGATTAGAGTGTGCATCGATTATAGGGATGTAAATCAAGCTTGTCCAAAAGACAACTACCCTACACCCTTCATTGACCAGATAATTGATGAATACGATGGATGTGAAATCTTTTCATTTATGGATGGATTTTATAGGTATAATCAAATAAATATCCACCCACAGGACCAGTCAAAGACTACATTTATTTGTCTGTGGGGCAAATTCACATATCGCAAGCTACCTTTTGGTTTAAAGAATGCAGGGGCAACCTTTCAGAGGGAAATGAATTATGCCTTCCATGACATCAAAAACATTGTTCAACTGTATCTCGCTGATCTTTTGGCTCATTCACAAAAGCAAACCGATCATCCGCAACATTGGAGAGTGATATTTCTACGTTGTCGACACTACAAGATACGACTCAATCCACATAAATGTGTCTTTTGTGTCAGTTTTGGTCGTTTACTTGGCTTTGTAGTTTCAAAGGATGGGATTCACCTTGACCCTTATAAGGTTCAGGCAACCATCGATCTGCCTCCACCTTCAAATTTGCTTTAGATGCAGAAACTCCAAGGGAAAGCAAACATTCTAAGGAGGTTCATTCCAAATTACGCTGAACTTGCTAAAGGTTATACGCATCTATTGAAAAAAGAAGTACCCTTCATCTAGGATTAGGTCACGCAAGCTTCCTTTGATACTCTAAAGGAATCCCCAATAAAAGCATCATTAATGTATGCTCCTGATTATCAGAAAGACTTTAACCTATATTTGGTTGCAGCAGATACGACCATAGCAATGGTTTTAGGTCAAGAAGACAATGGAATTGAACATCCTATCTATTATTTAAGTCAAAACTTAAATGATACGGAAAGAAAGTACTCCTATGTTGAAAAGCTAGCTCTCGCAGCTGTTCAAGTGATACAGAGATTTCAACACTATGTCCTCTTTCGAAAAACTACCACTTTGTCAGATTGCAACCCCATGACTTATATCTTGTCGCGAAAGTTGCTTGGGGGGAAATATTCAAAATGGATAGCAATTTTGCAAGAGTTTGATCTAGAATTCATAAAATTCAAATCAAAGAAAGCCCTGGTTTTCACAGAGTTACTATGTGACTTCCCATCGTCATCCAACAATTCAACATCCAAAGCAACAATCGTGGATGAATCTTTGTTTCTGATATCTTCAACCAATCCATGGTATGGAGATATAATCATCTATCTCCAGACCCAAACATATAGGTCTAATATCTCCCACTCAGAGCAACGACGTACTCGATACCAAGAAAAAGACTACATAATCATCAGTGATATGCTTTACCATCATGGTATCGATATAGTTCTGCGGAGGTTCCTCACCCATGAGGAGGTTGAAAAAGTCCTAAATGATTGTCATTAAGGCGGGGCCATAAATATAGGTATGTTACAGCACAAAATATTTTACGAGATGGATACTTCTAGCCAACAATGTTCAAGGATTGCATAACCATAGTCAGACGTTGCCATGCTTGTCAAATCTTCGATCGCAAAACTAGAATATCACCCGCACCTCTGCAGCCAGTAGTTGTTATTGGGCCATTCGCCAAATAGTGCATAGATTTCATGACATCTAACCCCACCTTGGCTGGGGGGCATGGGTGTATCATAGTCGATATTGACTATTTTATGAAATGGGCCGAGGCAATGCCTACATTAAACAACAACGGAGAAACAACTGCTCTTTTCTTTTTCAATCATGTAGTCTCCAGATTTGGTGTTCCACAAGCTATAGTCATAGATCATGGATCTCATTTCCACAATCAAATGATGGTTGAGTTGGCTACGAAACTAGGACTGTCCCACGACAACTCTACTCCATATTATCCACAAGCTAACGGGCAAGT
Source organism: Pinus taeda (assembly GCA_000404065.3). Classification (NCBI taxonomy): domain Eukaryota; kingdom Viridiplantae; phylum Streptophyta; class Pinopsida; order Pinales; family Pinaceae; genus Pinus; species Pinus taeda. The sequence goes on from APFE031366830.1 coordinate 101,012, forward strand.
TGAGGCAATCAACAAAGTTATGAAGCACATGCTGCAAAGGATGATTGGACTCCATAAGTGGAGTTGGAACCTAATCCTGTACTCAGCCTTGTGGGGATACCGAACATTGGTGAGGAATGTGACCGAGTTTACACCCTTTCAGCTAGTGTATGGCCTAGAATCAATCTTACCAGTTCAGTGTGAAATCTCATCCCTCAAGCTCGCAGTCGATTTTCTCCCCGGAACTTCAGAAAAGGAGGCTGATTTCTTGGAATTAATCTAGCTGGATGAAACCCATCATGATGCCGCCTTGACTAATGAAGCACATAAAAAACATGTCAAGGTGTAGTTTGACAAGAATGTCAAACCCCGTGTCTTCTCAGAAGGTGACTTGGTCTTACTTTACGACGAGGAGTCTGATAAGTTGGGAGCAGGTAAGGTCTAGTCTTTATGGATGGGCCCATATATTGTTAAGCGTGTATTAGCAAAAGGAGCCTACGAGTTAGTGGATTATGATGGGATTCCACTGTCGCAACTCCAAAATGGGTTGTACCTTAAGTGTTACTATGCTTGACTCAGTATAGTAACCTCTTCATATTCGTTTGTTACATTTTTGTTTTCGCTAAGAGTAATCGTTTTGGTTAGGTAATCCACTTTTGCATTTGTTGTAGATGTTGAAGCTATTGGAATCATTTGTTGGATATACTTAACCAAAATAAAGCTCCGAAAATCAAAATATATATAACTGTTTATGGTTTATACATAGTGTTCTGTGTCCAAGACAAAATTGGTCAAATGACTCAAAAACTCAAAATGCTAGGAGGTACCCTAGTCTAATGGTGTTGGTGATAACAAATCACCACCTGTGCAATCATGCGTAAAAGCTTAGTCCATCGACTCGGCACGCCAATGGTGTGTCGTTGTAATCTTAGAGGCAGCTCGTCAGTCCTCACATCTAGGATACCAAGGGTGAGAGCCTTGATCTGATCCTGTAATACTGCAAGAGTCTTGGCCACATCTAGGTCGCGAAGGACAACGCTCCCTACATCCTCTCCTATTGGAACGACAGCTGGTGCTCTCAGGCACACTGCTGGTCACACTAGTCCGATATCTGCATGAGCACATGAGTTTCGATTAGTGTTGATAAAAGAAAGCACAAGAACATTATAAAAGAAATAAATAGGGATATGGTCAGAGATTTTACCTATAACACCCTACTGCTCTCCAGCTGGCAGTGCAAATCTGGGTCACCCTAATGGTTGAACCACTCGAAGAAGGCATCAGAGAAACAAACCTGCGACTGACCAGCATGTTGGGCCATAACGTCAACCCATCTCTACATCCCTGGCTTAGTTGGTGGTGGTAAACCGAGTGAAATGTATTGTGGGTGCATCAGTGGGATCTTCTCCAAGGCGAAAGCGGTCAAAATAGAACCATAGCCAAAGTTCTTGGATCTTCCATTTTTCACCTTGGAAATTTGTTCTTTTATCACCAGAAGTACTGCATCACACCAGTTGAACACCTTTGGTTCGAGGCATTCCGAGGCGTACTGCATATAGGACCTGTTGGCCAAGTGAAGAGCCGCATTACTAGCCACTCTAGCAAAGGTGAATAGGATAGTCCTCAAGGAATGGTCAGTGACATCTCAGATATTGATCTTGCCATCCCTGCTCGGCTGAGATCCTTCTCTATAGTATCGGCGAATGTAATCCCTCACAGATTCACCCCCACGGGCGGAACCTGATAGTGAGAGAGGGGCACCATGCCTCGATAAACCGCTCAAAATGTAGATGTCCACAATAGTCAAGGGGATAGATTTGCCTCTGATTTGGAACACTTGGTTGGTAGGATCCCATGCATCAAGGAAATATTGCGACAAGTTGATTTGTTGCCTCATGCTAGATATGTCGAAGAACTTGAACAAACCATAGTTCCACAATGCAGTTACCGTACCTAGATCATGTAAAGCAACCATATCCTCTTCTTCATGCTCGCGTTCTCGCCATTTAACAACCATTTTTCTCCGATGAATCTCTGAAGAAAAAAACAAGAGAAGAATCAAGATCTTGATTTGGCAAAAAATAGGCAAAATTTCCATGAAAACCAGTGCACAATTTTCCCTCCTTGCGCCCATCGCACCCGAGCTGTGTACTGGGTGAGATGCATACTGATTGGCCAATGGCGAACCTAGTACACATTGCACCTTTAGATCTACACAAGGTGCGATGGGGGTAGAATGAATTGTTCAAACCCTAGAGGCTCAGGAAAGCAAGGAAACATGCTCAGAATTCAAAAAGGAAAAAATGCAACTGAAGAGCTCAGGTTTAGCTCCTACTTGGTCTAGATGATGCCGAAAATCATCCACAGAATCTCCTAGAATCAGCTAGTGAAAATCAAGGGGGAAAACACCTCCAAAGCTCCAACAATCCTAAATTCAAATGAAATGGTAAAATTAGGGGTAAAAACTACTTTTAAATTACTTTTCACATAATTCAAGTAGGGTTTTAGTGTTTTAACTCATTTTTCACGCATGTGTTCTCATTTCTAATTAGTTTGATGGAGAAATTGAACATGTAGTATGACTATCAAAAGAACATAGTGTTAATGGTGAATCGAATATCAATGACCATTATCACGAGCAGTTTTACGCAAAGTTCAAGCTCGTTAAAAATTAAACCTAAGCAATGAGCATATGTTCCACCAGAGTGTAAGCTCATTAAAAAATGAACCAACCTCTAGTAAATAACCATTGTGAATGCATTATCATAATATTTTTAGCCTTGGTTGTGTTCTTACTGTTGAGCCTCAAACCTACACTTCTTTACACATCCTCCCAGCCTCTTTTTCCTATTCATTTCCTTATTTTTCCACTCATTCCATCCATCAAATTGCTCAAATCATTGTATTTTACGACTTTTTACATGGTTTTCTAATTATGCTAATGACTGTGTTTGGTTTAGAATTTTGGTTCAAGGTGTTGCGTTTCCGCAGCTCACACAGGGTTTTCCACAGCTGATCCTGGTTTCCGCAGCCAACCCCGGATTCCGCAGCTGTTTTATTAAATGGTATGTTCCAGGTGTCCTCTAGGAAGAAGAGCCACATGGGCAAGTTCATGGAACCAAGGAAATGGTGTGTGTCCCTCCAGATCACCCAAACCAGTCATCAAAACCCATGGTCAACGAGGAGGCAACTTCGGTCAACAGAGGTCATTGGTGGTGGCACGGCTCTGCGTGTTCTGTTTTAGAGCACGTGAAGAACAGGTGGCATCGTCCTCAGTCATGAAGATGGTGGGAAACATAAATCCAACAGCGGATTGAATGCCCACAACGACCGTTGCCTAAATTCGAGGACTTAGCAAGACTACGTGTTCTTACACAGCTTCTTGAATTACTTAGATCTCGTTAAGTTAGTTCGCTTTCCTCAGTTATAAATAAAGCGTCTTCGAACGCTGGATAAGTTGGTTGTTAGCTACTGTTATGTACTTTTGAACTCCCACTGTATTTTCTATTTCATGCATAATATATGAGAAGACTGTTATTCCATTCAAGCGTGTAATTGATCTTTGAATCGGCTAGAGTAGGCAGAGGGCCCCTGTTTACTAAAGGCCTGTACAGTACTTTTAATTTCCTGCATTTCTTTCTTTCGTTTTATGTATATAATGCCTTTGATTGCTGTGTTTTGATAGCTGTTTATACATTTCAAATTCTTCTTGTTTACATTTCTGCACTTTTCCATGACTGATCAGTGTGTTATGCAGGTTTCTTAGGCATGCCCGGGACAATTTCTTTCTTTTCTTTTGCACAAATAGTGACACTTGTGATCATCGTGTCTATGTTGCTGACCTTTCTTGTTTTGCAGCCTTTATTTCCTTACTATCATTTAGTTAATTTGCATAGTTGCTTTTTGCTTTTAGACATCAAGTTGTTTATCTATTGATGGTTCCTTATTTATAATTGAATATCTTCATTAAGGACCAAAATATCACTTAGCATAGCTTGGTTTAGTTGTTCAATAACTCACAATTGCTTGACTTGTTTTTAATTGTTTATCACATGACATATATTCAGTTAAAAGGCAAGAGGTTAAGAACAAGTTAAAGTATTTGTGACTAACTCTTTCTTTTAGGTAGATTTACTTTAGTTTCACATTGCTTAGTTGTTACAATTGCTTGACTTGTTTTAATTGTTTATCACATGATATATTCAGTTAAAAGGCAAGAGGTTAAGAAGAAGTTAAAGTATTTGTGACTAGTCTTTCTTTTGGGTAGATTTACTTTAGTCTCACATTGCTTAGTTGTTATTTGACATAGATTTCATTTTCATTTCCTTGCAGCAGCAAAGACACTGGGCCAATGTCATTAGTCTTTTATTTAATGTCTTTATTTTCCTTTAAAAATTGATTTCATTTCAGTTGATTGTTCAAGCTTTCCTTCAAGTTATAAAAAGCTCATCACAATCTCACACACTTCACTCGCTTTATTTCATTTCCATCACATCACATTAGGAGAGATAAACTTGAAAACAAACTTAAAAAGTTAAAAACGACAAAAGCTTAAGAAATAGTTGCCTAAGTACATACAGTACACCTCACTTCATCAGCTTACGAGCCCCGGGTTGACATTTAAAAGTTGCAATTTAGACATCACTAAATTGACCAAACACTTACCATCACCTCCACTCTGTTTTAGCTGATCGTATGCCTCCATTTGATTGTTTACCCTTTTGAGGAATAGCTATGACGATTGATTCTGTTAGCCATCCTCTTAACACTGCCATGATTGGAAAATTCCAAATCTTACCTGGAAGTAGCTTCTACTTAAAAATATCACTCATTCCTCAAAAAACGAGTCTCCTTTAAGATCTTTTCATCTGACTCGTACAATATGAAAAGATTGCCAAGAAATTGGCCTCTCCAGCTCATTAAAGCTATTGGAAGTGTTATCCCTCCTCCAGATTTTAATATTTTTGTACCTGAGGGATCATTACACAAAAAGGTCGAGCGCTTGTCTTGTTCGGCTCTTTAAAACTATTGAAAATTCATCCCTTTCGTATTATTTTATACTTTTTCTGACTTCAGGGATTATATGACGGAAAAGGATTGCTAGAGTTTCCTTTCCGTCCCTTTTTAGACTCTCTAAAATTGAAAAAGGACTGATTTATATTTGTCGTTAAACGCGTTAAAACCAATAGCGACAAACTTGTCCATGCAGACAAGAATGAGTTTCACTGTCACTAGGCTCGTTAAAACATAGTGACGGGTTTGCCTAAAGGGAAAATTATATAACAAACATATGTTATCCTCCTTAAGCTTGACAAAAATAAAGAGGTACTGATCAGCAATGACTGGGGAAAAATTGGGAAGAAAACTTGAAGAAACTTTATTGGTAGCAAGTTGCTCTTGAACATGACACTTTCACTTCATCACTATGATTGAGTTGGGTTGGGTTATTCCATTCATCGGTCATGTTGCCATTGGTCCACCGTACCATCCATTTTTGAGGTTAACACTACCAATCCATTTTAGTGTTGCCGCTATGTTTAAGAGAAGTCGCTCAGAGAACTCACCAACCTAGCTTGTGTCTCATCCGCTGCAATACCTTCACCCTTCATTCTTTCATGACCACCACCCTGAACCATGTATCATCGATTGTTTTCACTCCACAAAATCATTTGCTCTGTTCCATGTCGTAAATGTGGGATTCATTAAGGCCCTCCTACGATAGGTCACTTCTTGTCAATGACAGCTGATTATCCAAGAAGTCGACCTAGGAACAACCCTTTCAGTACTTTGAAGCTTGCATGCCTCAATGGAAAGTTTCTCACTTCCGGCGACAAGTTTACATCAACGGCCTTCGACCAAAAGATTTCGCGTGGTGTTTGACGCCAAGTCCCATTTTCACGCCACGTGAATTATACTATCATACCTTGAGGGTCATCATCATTATCGGTGATTCCTCTCGCGCCTATTAATAGCTTACATCATTGGCTGGTAATCAGGCGATGTCTTTCCATGTTCGACTCCAAAACATCTTTTCACATGGATCGACTTGTACTTGAGCGAAGATTGAATGAGTTTGAAGACCCCAAATCTAGTTTCATCCATCCGGGCTATGATATATTCAGGAAAATAAAGACATCAAATGTACATCATTGCTGCATAGATTATCATCCAAATCAAAGGATGATGGCTCTATAAAAATCATCAATTTGCCACATAGACGGTTGTCTGTCCTATGTACATGAAAATGATTTTATAAAGCTGAGCATGGGAATTCCCGCCTCAGCTAGGTCATGAAAATATTATGAAGATAATGTATTGTATTGTATCTTATTACAGATCACCTTCCAGTTTGGAAAACCTCGATCCTCATGATAAAGCATTTCACTCGACATCAAAAAGATTTACGACCTCATGCTTTAGGGGGAAATTGTTATAGACACATTTGGGCACTGCAACCCCAATCATATATTTCCATAAACCAAAGGCTTTTGAGTCCATAAAAGTGTTGTTTCATACCCTAAGATAACAAGGTCAGTTGATTACATCATCTCCCAGAAGTTCTCCATGGAAAACTGCTCAGAGCCGGTCAAAACTGGACCATACAAACTGCTCAGGGCTAAGGGTGCGATGCATCTCACCTGTGACATGCAAAAAGTGTGATGCATACTAAAAATCCATTATGTAGGGTGTGATGGGCGAGAGTAGACAAATGGCAGAGACAGTTTGCAAGGTGGATGATCATGGAATCTTCTAGAAACTTCTCCTGGGACACTTGCCTCTCTGAATTCGCCCAGGGATGAGTAAGAGATCATGAATCTCCAAGTGGAACCAAGAACTATCAGAGAGAGGACACTAATCAAAATCCCAGAAGCTAACTCACCCCCTTGCAAACATCTATATATGGATCCCTCATCCCAAAGATCCAGAGGTTGAAATCTTGTATTTTGGAAGGAAGTGTTGTTGGTTTCTTGGTGGAATATCATAGTGTTGGGTGATCTAAGCTTTTCATGAGGTGAAGAAGGGCTTTCATGTTGGGAGGATGACACTGGATCAGATCAATGGGTTGTAATCCTCTCTTCTACTCTTTCTATTAATAAAGTTATTTAAGTTTTCCTCCACATTCTTGTATGTTTGATGATATATGCATTTGTGTGGTCAATATATATCTGATCCTATATTTTTTATGATTGTATATCTCTGTACTTTGAAGGTATTATGTTTCTTTTAATTTATAGGTGCTCTTTGAAACAGGGTAAGCAAGGAAGGAGTGGTAAAGATTTGTCAAAGGGGAGAGGAAACAAGTAAGGAGCCAAGCAAAAGACTGAGGTTGGTACTCTCTACTTCTCTCCCATCTTCTTCTCATAAAGGAAAACAAAAGTAACTTTAATTTGTTTGTTTCTAAGATAGCTACCTATCGTAGTGGGACTAGCAACTCTGAATGGACACTAGATTTCCTGATAACAGGCTTCACTCCAAACCAAATCACACTTCTCCCTCACACAACTAGAGAGCTACAACTATGAATAGCTTTTTGTTCTCCAAACCAAGGTAGCATTAGCACACCAACATTAACACTAGCTTGTGCTTGGGAAGAAGGGAGGTTTATATAGGATGAATGGATGGGAGATGGATCCTCTTCTCATGGGAGAAGGTCTTATCCCTTGAGATAGTTCCAGAATTATAGGGGAAAGGAGCCCAAACTAACGTCTTTGACCCCATCCGGCTAAACCATTTACCAGACTTCTGTTACAAAGCTTCTATAGTTGGAAGCTTGGGCTCTTAATTTTAAAAAATTTCCATCACAGGACCGGTGCAACTGGAACACAGCTCAGTTGTTCTGGTCGGTTCTAGGGATAGTGTTAATCCCTACATATCGGTACGAGGATGACAAGGGCCATTAGCATCAGCCTTGTAAATTGGGAAAAATAGAAGTTTCAAGGGAAATGGTGCAAAAGGGAATTGATCTGCTCATGAAGAGGGACACAATGGGGGTTTCTTCATAAAGGGAAAGCATGTAGAGTTCACTATAGAGGTCCTCTAGGATCAAGGAAAGGGGAGTACAGGAATAGTCACAAAATTTTGTGTAACAAATGTACCCTAAAACATGAAGGCCGAACTAGAGTGAGGGATGAAATGCTTTATGAATCAGTGTGGAGAACCATAGTCTGTTGTTGGAAAACCTGCAAGAAAGTACATATACATATACATAACTAAGAACTTTGTCAAATGATATCTAAATCATGGCATGGATGTAGCCATCCAGAGAATAATCATGTAACTCGATCCAAGTATGGGCGCCGCCATCCATCAAAGAGGAACATAATGAAACCATAGTATGGTCACAGTCATCCATCTGAAAGGGACATGTATATCAACGTAACCATGTCACATCACTTCGCAACCTAGACTTTTGTGTCTGAGCCCAGGGTCTTGTGCTCCAACACGACCCGATAAAATTACAAATTCTAACATGTGAATAGATGTGTTGACGTCGAATATGCTAAAAAGTCACTTGATTACTAGTCAATGATGTAAACTGTTAACAAGCACAAGCGAAACCACCAATAATGACAATGGTCCTGAAGGTACTATCAGCATAATCCATAGAATGTGAATAGAGGAATTGAAGTCGAACACCCATGAAATCACTCAATCGAAAGCCAATGATGTGAACTTGTCGTCGAGTGCGAAGAACTTTCCGTTAGGGCATACAAGCTGTAAGGTACTGGAAGGGTGTCTCTCAGTCAACTTTCCAGATAATGAGTTGAATTTTATGGGAAACCACCGTCTCGAAGGAGGGCCATAATGTTTCTCACATCATTGACACGAGATGAAAGGATGCAAAATGATTTTGGGTGATACAAAGGATCAGAGGTAAGTGTAACTTCAGAAGGACAACTCTTGAACATATCAGTGACAAAACTAGAAGTTTGTCAGCTTTTGGATCCATACGATCGGTGGTCATGATGATGTGGTAGAGATCAAATGGAAGGTAAAATGAACAGCCCAACCCAGGAAGGTCAACGATATAAAGAAGGATATCCAAATCCGACACGAAGTAGAAAGTGTTATGTTCAAGAGTGAGCTGCCAACACAACTGATAGATTTCCAAATTTCCCCCCACCATTTTTGGCAAGTACCCCAATTATTTTTAATCGCAAGCTTGAAGGGGATAGCATATGCTTGCACTATAGGTTTATCCTGTGGATGAATCTAACCTAGTAAGTTTAATGAGCCCTAGGAAGGAGAAGCTCATGCTCATCATGGTGACGAATGCGATGTTGTCTAATATTTTAACGAGTTCAACAAAGGCATAACTCAATATCTTTTTCATGTTTAGAGAGTTTGGGAAAGACACAAAAAATAAAAATCCACATGGTCACTTTTCATACATTTGTGTCTCTTGAGCCCGAAAAGGTATAAAATGATACTTGAGAGAACCGCTTGACCATTTCAATCAAGGAGTACCTTTTTTGTAAATAGTGCATCCCAACCCGAAAAAGGGGTAATTTTATACTGGGCACACGATCTTTCACATCTGTTAATGAGTTCCAAACAATAAGGTATTTGCTATCTTTTCACTTTTAAAGGGTTGGAAAAGAGCTTGAAAGCAGACCCCCCATTTTATTCTCTTTTACGAGTCAAAAGGGAAAAAAACTTGACAATATTTTCATATGAGTTTTACAAGTCAAGAAAAGAGCTGAAACGTAACTTGACCTGGAGGAAGGAGTAGTATAAAGGGTATAAACTAGTTTCGCCAATGGAGGAATTGCTCAAAACATGTAATGGACAAGAGCCTGGCTAATAAAACCACTCATTGTTGCACTCCCTCAGGAAGGGAAAAACAATTAAGTGAAAGCATATGATCAACCAATGAGATGGTGTTGATGGAATGAAACAACCAAGGCTCATCTAGTAGAAATTAGCTGATAAAAATGGCAATCACGAGATGTAAATTGGGCATGGGTTCATTTTTACACAAATTTGAACCATGGAGAACTCTACTTGGATTTGGTTTCATGTTTAGGCAAGCTTGAAATGAAAAACTATGCTTTCTATAAGTTTTCATGCCCCCAACGTAATGACTCAATTCGAGGTACATGCCCCCCAAGCTTCATTTCAATTAACTAGGTGGATGGAATGAAGGTTCACTTACGATATCTTAGGAAAGACTCGACTAGGATTTTACGAGATCTTAATCAAAGACTCGACTTGGAAATGGGAGGTGCTTCATTTTTTGATGAGGTTGACACAGTAAAAGAACTATCCTCAGACATATGTTTCATTTTTTAACGAGGTTGATATAGGAAGAAACTATCCTTGGTCCCCTTGATTCATTTTTTAACAAGCATGACACAAGACAAGGAACTATGCTCATGACTCCTTGTTTCCTTTCTTAACGAGGTTTACACAAGACCAGGAACTATCCTCACACACTTCTACTAGCATCCCATGATGGCCTCAATCAACAATACTTTTAAGGCTCTTCCCTTTAGGCTTCACTCCAAACCAAATCACACTTCTCCCTCATACAACTAGAGAGCTACAACTATGAATAGCTTGTTGTTTACTCCAAGCCAAAATAGTACTAGTACACCAACATTAACACTAGCTTGTGCTTGGGAAGAAGGGAGGTTTATATAGGATGAATGGATGGGAGATGGATCCTCTTCTCATGGGAGAAGGTCTTATCCCTTGAGATAGTTCCATCATTATAGGGGAAAGGAGCCCAAACTGACATCCTTGACCCCATTTGGCCAAACCATTTACCAGACTTTCATTACGAAGCTTCTAGAGATGGAATATTCAGCTCTTAATTTAAAAAAAATTCCATAACAGGACCATTACGGCTGGAACACAACTCAGTCGCTCCAGTCGGTGCTAGGGACACTGCTAATCCATGCTTATCGGCACGAGTAAGGCAATAACCATTAGCGATGGTCTTGTAAACTGGGCAAAATAGAATTTTTCAGGGGAAATGGTGCAAAAGGGAATTGATTTACTCATGAAGAGGGACACAATGGGGGTTTCTTCATGAAGGGAGAGCATGTAGAGTTCACTGTAGAGATCCTCCAAGATCAAGGAATGGGGAGTATAGAAATAGTGACAAAATGTTGTGTAACAAACACACATCCAGTGATGCCCACTGTTGTCCCCTACAATTTCCTAGCCTGAGGAGGAGATAAAAAGAAGTAGCCTCGAATCACTTTCAGCTCAGTAACTAGCCCTACTAATCTAGAGAGGGATCTCTCAAAGGATTTGTCAATGAAAAGTTGTAAAGAAAAAGGTTTTAGGCTAGATATGCAAGTTTGTTTTTAGTATTTGAATTTAGGGTTTTAAGTTTGTTGGACTAGGGTTTAGAACAAGTAATTAGGTCTATGCTTCAAGTATGCAGAAACAAGTATAAACAAGAGCTAGATATCAGTGTGTTATGGTGCAATTGGAGTTTTTGTAAAGGTAGTATAGATTTGTGATCGTAAAAGAAACTAATGAGCATATGAAATAATGAATTTATTAGCTTTTAGAATAAAGTAAACACAACTATTAATTCCACATAAGTAGACCTTAAATTCAAGATTCATGTCTATATAACTACAAGGAAATTCATAGGAAGAAGATAGAGCATGTAAAGAGAGATTATTTATCCATTAGAAATTTATAGAAATAGGAAACAAGAACCATAGACTCACTAAACTAGAGTTCCTGAAATATAGTTGCATCTGCTCCTATATTAGCTGAAGAAAACATAAGCATACAAGCCTGCTCAACAAAAGTCCAACCCTTCTCTCTGAATGAGAAATGATACATATAGACTCAATTTAACCACTTCCCCAACTTCAGGAGTCGAATTCCTAGGTGGTGGAACTGATTCCAAGATTCTCTCAACCAACAGGTGAGAGTGAGAAGGTCAAATACAAACACTTCTTGTAGACTTTGTTTTGGATTTCACTTCCTTAATGAGGCCTATTAAACCATAAAAACAACATATCATGTCAATGTATTCATGCTTACATCATCTAACATTGAAACAACTTCAATTACATCAAGATTTTTGACTTTGACCAAGTCAAACTAAAAACTAGGAAATTTACACAGTGAAATTTAAATGAAAAACACAAAAATTTGCAGAAGCGTGGTGCCCTCTTTGAGCACACTTTAAGATGCCTTCCTAAGGTCCAAATGAAGATCGGAAAGAACAATTTTCTATAATTTCAAGTCTCATTTCCATAACACCTTGAATTTTTTAATGTGACCCATGGGAAGGCCTTCAAAAATTCATTCTCCCAAGGTGTCTCCAGAAGCGCAACGCATGTCAAAAAGAGGGGCGAAACGCTGATTTTTGACCACTTTTTCCTCATTTTCTCAAAATTTGGGCCCTCTCTAGAAAATATGATGAAATCAGTTTTGAGAGGATTCCATGGGATTTCAAAAACTGCAAACCATTTATCATTTGGATTCTTGAGGAAAAAGCGCAGCACCAAGGCGCTACATTTCTATGACTGGCCAATTTTCTAAATTAGGCACCAAAATAGCCAAAAAACGAAAAATGCTCAGAATTCCTCCAAAATTGGTCATGAGCTCAAAAATGAGATATTTTAAGCCCTCGTTCATGCTTAAACAAGCATCTCTAAGTTACTCTCCTCATTTTCGTCCTTGAGGGTTTCTTTGAGCTTGTTTTCCAGTTGCTTGACCTTCATGTTACAAATCATATTTCTGGTCTAGTAGTGATGTGCCATGTGCCTTAGTAGCTATTTATCTCTATTGGCTTTGTCAAGAAGCTTCTCCAAGTGGTTAATGACCTTATCTAACCAATACTCCATGTCCTCATTAACCTCTAATGCAATTTTTTCCTCCAAATCTAGTTCTTCATCTAACAAACTGTGTTTTTTCTCTTCTTTCAATGCCTTCTTGAGTCCTTTGGTCCTTGGCCTCTTTTCCTTGCCTTGTCTTTGAGTTTCTTCAGGTTCATTAGTCTTCAATACTTCTTTTCCTTTTATTGCTTGCTGCAACAGTTTAGCTTTCTCTTTTTCCATAATAAGTAGCCTTTAGCGGACTGTTTTCTTGTTCTAGTAATGAGATGACAAACCTTGCCCTTGCCATGTTGTTCATGAGTTCTTTGATCTGAGATTATTTTTCTTTGATGGTATGCTGCATGCTTGAAGGTTCAATTTATGTTTCGAATTCCACCAACTCAAACTCATGCTTAATTAAATCTTTATCCTATACTAGTGATCCCTATTTTGCTGATGTAAAAGGCTTGGCCCCTCCCTTAACATGAGAAGCAACACAAGCCCTTTTCATCTTTGGTACATCATAATCACCTCAGGTATTTGTCTGCAAACTGATGGAGAACTATAGTCTTGATCAAACTATGATGAAAGAGACTAGGGTAGTTTTTTTCGTTTTTCACCTGTACCTTCTTGGACATGTTGACAAGGCTTCTACACAGATAGTTGCACACATTAAGGGGTTTTTGAGCTATAAAGTGCATTAGAAGCCGAATGTGATAGGCATACAATATAGGAAGCCTTCCTCACATGTGAAAACAATCATGACAACCTTCATTAATGGAGCATACTTCTCCAATATCTACCTAAAAAGTATGATATGTGTATGGGTTTCCCTGTAGGGTGTTTTGAAGAAGGACTTGTAATGCTAAAGATTTAAATTCATGCCCTTAAACCTGTATTCTCCATGATATAGTATCCATGTAGCAAGTGAAATAGTAGCCACTAAAAATGAGAACTTAACTCCAGCAATTGGCACTTTCCCCTTTCAAATGAGTCGCGATCCAATCTGTCAATTGTTTATGAAAACTAACTTCACACACCCTTTTGCAAAACTCTAGATAACTCACATCTTTAAAACACTACTTGATGAAGGGTGATGTATTGATTTCATTGCAGTTGGTAGGTTCATATCTAATAATGTTGCTTCCTTTATGGTGTTTTTTCCTCTCTCGTGAATAATCTCCTTCCATGATGATAGAAACCCTAGAAGCAGGAAATTGGAAAAAGCAGTGAACGATGAGTGAAAAAATGAAATGATGGATATGTGGAGTGGAAATAATGGTAAGGGAAATTGGAGGAGATGGATAGGGACTGTAAAAAACTCATGAAACTTAAATAAGGTGAAATGAAGGAAAGGAGTACTTGTGAGAAATGAAAAATAGAGCTTCTAGGAAAACTACCCAAATTACTAGGAATGAGCTAGGGTTTAGTTATAGATGAGGTAATTTGATGATTTATAGTTGGTTTAGTGGGTGAAAATGTATTTTAAACATGTGTAGAGGTGTGAGATGAAAGATTTACATGTTTAGCATATCAAAACTAGACTGGCCATCATTAACCCTAGCTTATAACATGATAATTTCACCTAAAACCCTAGATGAAGAAATATTGCATTTGAATCCATATTGATAAAGGAAAAAGGTAAGTGAAGTGATGTACTTACTTGTAAACAAGTTTAGATTATCAAGAAAGTAAATTACAAGCTTCAATTTTGAGTTGGGCGATTTTTGGAAGGTTTCAGGCTACTCTGGCAGAAGCATAGTGTAGGTTTTGGAAGTGAATGCAGTGCCCAGAAGTGCATCGTTGGCCTTAGAAGTGCAGCACAGTATAGGGAAGTAGAACACCTTCAATTTTTTTCAAATTTTGCCTAAAGACCCGTGTTTTTCTTACCAATGGAGGAGGCAACTCGATGAAAAAAGGGAAATATAAGGCAAATGAGGTGAATTTGGGGCTTTTTGGGTTTATATAGGCAAGTACGTTTCTATTTTGAAAAGAAATTAGCCCCACATACCTTTTAAAAAATTGGTTTTTCACCTTTAAAACTAAGTCACTTTGGATATATGAAACCTGAGATGCATTTTTACCTTTGAACACTAAAACTTCTTCTCTTCGAAACTTTGAGACTGAAATCATGAAGAACTTGTGAAAATTCATCAAGCTAATGTCAAAGAGTTGCTTTTCATGATTCATTAATGTTGGATTTACACATGATGATGATGGAGCTTGAAACCCTAATGACTTAATGAAGACATGAGACTGAGTGGAATGGTGATGATGATGATTGATATAATGAAAATATTCTTTTTATTATGACACCTTCATCTAAGTGAGGTAGGCAACCAACATGTGTGGTTTTCTAAAATAATGAAAATATTCCTAAACAAACTAGCTAGTGACCAAATTTTACTTTGTAAACCTAGCGACATGATAAAATTTGACCTTGAGACTCCTAATAGACTTGGTAAAATCATATTTGATCACTGGTGGAAGGCAGACAAGACTAACACTAACATTGGCTCCAACTAGAGATGGAAGATCCTTGGAAGTGTCAAGAACACCGTAGACGAAGTAGCCTTATTCATTGGGCAATGGAGTCAAAATGTAGAAAACTAGACTGAAACTAAAAATTGACTGACTATTTGTCATGATAGGACTGTAAAAGTAAAATAAGCACAATATCTGATCAAATAAGCCTTATGGTCTTCTCCTCGAGCTTCAAAATCCTATGATAGCCACTTATATACTAGAACATAAAAAACACACCAGTATGTACAAAGGTGATGAGCATTTTCAGAACTTGTTTCACAGCGTTAATAAGATTTTTGTGTCAGTGCTTCCTGTTCACTTTTAAAACTTTCTTAATGATGTTGATAAAAGATTTGTTGGAAGACTCAGCCAGACCATTCCCTTGTGGATGATAAGTAGTGGAATACCCTAGTACAATATGGTACTTAGAACAAAAATTCACCATCCTTTTTTACTTGAAGGCAATAGCATTATCAATGATTATTTTCTACACGCAGCCAAATCTGGACAAGATATTAGATTCCATAAATTGAATGATAATAAAATGAGTAGCTTGCCTGGTTGGGATTGCCTCAATCCATTTTGTAAATTATTTTGTGGCTGTCAAGATCCATTTGTGTTTTGTGGATGATGAAGGATGGATCTCGCCAATGAAGTCAAGACCCCACTACTAAAATGGAGCTGAAATTGTAATGGGCTGCAAGGGTAATGGAAAAAGTTTTCATTTTCCTTGGAAACGTTGACATTCATGACAACTCATCATTGTTTTATATACATCAAAAAGAGTATGCCAATAGAAACTAGCCCTTAAGATCTTATTTGATGTAGTCTTTTGGAAGTGATGGCCACCACAGTCTCCTTTGTGAAAATATTTCATCACATCCTTTGCTTCATTTTCTACCAAACAGTTCAGCAACACACCACCAGGGTCTTTCCAGTATAAAACACCATCAAGATTACAATACTTTGAAGCTTTCAACTTTGAAGATCTAGTTTTACCTTTGGGAAATTTCGGTGGACGATTTAAATGATGCAAGACATAAACAATGTCAGAATACCATGGAGATGAGATGAACATGTTGGACACCTGTAAGTATGGGTCTTCTTTTTCTTCTTTAGAAATTGCTGCAATCAAATTGATGTCTAATGCATGTAGATTAGATTTAGCCATAAGCTTAGCCAAACCTTGTCCCTTGATGAGATTTGTGGGATTTGTCTCCAAATCATACTCCAGCATGGTTGAAATCCATTTTCCCCTTCTGCCTTTAGGATCAATTTGCACAAGAATCTCTTTTACGGTTGTTGTGGGAACATAAGCAATGTTGTGAGAATGAAGAATATAAACTCGAAAATATTTGAGAACTTTCACCAATGCCAAGGCCTGCTTCTCAATGATTTTGTATCTTAGTGTTGCATCTCTTATGGTGCGACTGAAGAATGCTATAGGCTTCTCATTTTTTTGTCTCTTTTGCATTAGGACTGCTACTAATGTATGCTCAGAGGAAAATGAAAAAATAATGAAATATGAAGTATAATCTAGACTAATCAAAATAGGAGCAGTAGATAATGCTAATTTGACTGCATGGAAAGATTTCTTAGCCTCTAAAGGCCATTTTACCTCACTTTCCTTCTTCAGCATGTTTGACATCTCTTTTAAATGTCTAGCTAGATTAGGAATGAATCTTCTTAAAAAATGATTTTCCCATTAAAAGACTGAATTTCTTTGTTGTTCCTGGGGAAATTTAATTGCTGAATGGCTCGAAATCTTGTAGGATCAATGTGAATTCCATCCTTAGAGATGATGTGTCCCAAAAACTTACCTTCTTCCATGGTGAATAGGCTCTTCTTTGGATTGAGTGAAATACCAAATTTTCTGCATTTCTGAAAAATAATTCTCAAATGATGTAAATGATCTTCATCAGACTTGGAAAAAATTATGAGATCATCTAAATATATAAAAAAAATACATCATTTTCGTTGGTGAAATCTATGTCCATAGCCCGCTAAAAATTCACTCCTGCATTCTTTAATCCAAACAAAATATTGGCATACATGAATGTACCCCCTGGTGTTGTGAAGGTTGTTTTTAGTTGATAATCTGTATGCACCAAAATCTGATTGTACCTAGAATATCCATCTAGCAATGACATCCTAGAGGATCCAACTACCATATGAAGTATATGATCCATCTTTGGCAGGGGATAATTATCTCTTAGGAACACTTTGTTTAAATTTCTGAAATCAATGCAAAGACGAATCTCCACAGTCTTCTTTCTTACTGGCACTAGATTAGACATCCATTCAGAAAATCGAATATGAACTATGATACCAGACATAAAGTCTATTTACCTCTTTTTCAATTGATGACATTATCTTAGGATTAATCCTTCTCAGTTTATGGTGAAATGGATTTTGATTAGGCTTCATCGGAATGATGTGCTAAATGATACTCTTGTCATAGACTTTCAGATCTGAATAGTCCCAAGAAAATAAATCAGAAAATTTTGTCATTAAAGCTATGTACATACTTTTCATTTTAGGAGATAAGGATTTTGATAGTTTTACCATCTTGGGCTTGTTAGTTGTACAACTATTTACATCTTCAACACCTTTTTCTATGGGGACTAAGGTGAGATTTTTGGAAACATCGACATGATCAAATAACTCTTTCAAAGGTACAAGGCCTCTTGGAATGTTGTTTTCCTTCAGCTGAAATATTTCAATCTCAGCTGATTGAATCTTCGGATCATTCATATTGGATGTATCATTAATGTGGGAATTTTGAAAGTCTCCTTCCAATTGCAGAAAATTGTTGATATGTTTTTCATCCCAAAACACTTGCCAAAATATCATATTGTCAAGAACAATTGGGCGATGTTTGACATGGATAGAATACTTCTGATTAGAGTGAATAGGAATCTTCACCATTCTATCTACGGTAGCAAGAGATTCAATTATAACATTCTGAGTTCTAGGAATAAGAGACAAAGTATATTCTGTAAAAGTTTTGAGAATGTCAAGTACAACATTCCGATAAGCTCTAATTCTTGGATGCTTGACCTGGTATTCCCCTTTTACTTGTTTTATTACCAACTTGGAGTCGCCATAAACAATTTGTTTTTTCTCCCAACTTCTTTAGAATCTTGAGGCCAACAATCAATGCCTCATACTCACCTCATTGTTTGATCAGTCAAAAGCTAACTTGTAAGAAATCATTCTTACATTACGAGGAATTTTACATGATTGATGTAATGGACCATGAATCCAAACACCAATCCCATATCCTTCTTTTCCCAATGCACCATCAAACTCCATGGTCTAGAGACCATTTTGTTCATCTGGAAAAAGGATTTCTGAAGGCTAAACTATCTGATCTTTTGGAGGATGGTTGGCTGTCTCAAGATACTTTGTTTTCTGCACTATCTCAACAATATTTTCAAGAGGGTTTACCATCTACAAACACTCTTCATTCATCTCTTTCCCTTCATCAAAAATAACTTTCTACACACTGGTTATAACATCTGGAACTTCTAAAATTTATACAATCTAACTTTCATCAATGACCACTACATCCATCAACACATTATTGGCAGGAATTTGGTCCAAGAACACTACTAAATCTTTAATTAGGCCAAGACATTTCACTCTACCTGAATCCAATGAGTAGAGGTCATGATAAGGTTGGGTGATACTCAGTCCTAGTTTGTCTATGATTACTTTGGGCATAAGATTATGTGAGGCACGAGAATCTAGCATGGAGTTATGGAGGATAAAGTCATGAAGTTTGAGACTAAGATCAAAACGTGGAATTTCACTATCTTCAGGACTTCCTTCTAAGGTTGGACCAAAAAGGATTGTTGGCTCATCATCGGCCACATTCACTATATTTGACATATGGTCAACCTTAAGCATTTTTGCAATATGAAACTTATATTTATCATTATTCACTAATTCAGCGAGAGGAATTGAAACTTTCAACTTAGAAATTTCATTTTCTAAACTAAAAAGATTAGAATGCTTTTCTACCTCCTTTGCAGCAATGTCCTTCTTTTCAATCTGCCCTTTACCTTGAGATTCCTTCTTATGAATTCCACTTTGAAACTCCTTATCTTTCTTCTCATTAATTGTAGATGCCTCATTGGTTTTATCCTAGCTTAGTATGACAACTTCTTTCCCTTTATTCTGATTTGGAGGAGCTGCTTCTTTGCTTGGTGTGTCTTTCTATATATTTTTCCTCTTCTATTTCAATGTAATAGGTACATTTTTGTTCCTCAAGTTGTACTACTTTTGAAAATGACTTTGAGCATTATGATATCCTCTTTGGTATTCTTCAGTTTGCACAACCCATAGATCATCACTTTCAAGTACAAGTTGTTGATCACTTGGTATGAAAGATTCTTCAAAAAACTGATCTTCTTTTGTCAAAAAGGTAGGCAACTCATCTTCTTCAAAGAAATGAATTTCTTCTACAATCTCTGCTTCATCCTCTTCCTAGCCTTCAGTATAATTTTTCTTAAATAGCACTCTTAGTTGTCCTTGAGGATCTTGATTTCGATGCTCTGCCTGTCTATTTCTGAACTGTTGTTGTTGTTGGCCACGAAAGTTCAGATTCCTAACTAAAGGCTCTGCTTGTCGATCAATTATGGATATTCTATCCATAATTCTTTCCATGGTTTTGATCAGAGTGTTAAGCTTTACATCTGAAGGTGATGAGGGTTCTTCTTTAAAAACAACTTTCTTGTCAGTCCTTTTAGGCTTTGATTTGGATTTCTTGATGAGCAAATTAGCTTCAACACTTACTGCATTTCGCTACATTTCTTCAAGAGTTATAGGTTCCCTCTCTCTTAGATGATATGCCATGTATGGGTCAAAAGCATCGGGATAATGGAGAAGTGCTAGACCAGGTGGAGACTTCATATCGTCAAGAATAAAATTGTATACAAAATTGAATCTTGCTATGAACCATTGGATTGTCTCATTCTGATTTATTTTCATAGAAATGTACTCAGCCAAAATTTGTAAAGGATTTTTATTTTCTTGCCAACATGCTAAGAACAATTCTATGAGTCTCTAAGAATTATTAATAGAGTTAATAGCCAAATTGCGAAAGCATTTCTTCACATCTCCAGAGAAACTCTGATCTATTATTCTCATCTTAGTATCATCTTCATCAATTTCTTCAAAATCGCTAAAATATATCAATCTATCAACATGATGTTTGGTTTTGAATTTTGAGCTTCCATCAAATAGAGGGAGTCTTTGACCATAGTTCTGAGGTAAAGCAACAAGTTGAGTAGGTAACATGAGAGGCACAAATCATGCCATGATTGTTGGAGGTGGTGGAGGTTCTACAATGGGTTGTGTAGGTAAAAATGATGACACTAATGGAGGTGGTGGAAGAAAGTATGAGGTGGTTGAGGTACTTGGAGATGTAGTAGATGAATGTGGAGGTGTAGTAGAGGATGAGACAACAGTTAAGTATTCAAGCTGATATTAAATGCAGGCCTTTTCAGTGATGATTTGGAGCTAGTCAACAAGACTTTGAAGTTTGTCAAAATTCAACCATAGCTCATGGTCAACTCTAGCAGATAGAGATTCTGAAGAATGAGAATGAGATTCAAATTGAAGAGGTTCATATATCACTTCAGAAAAGAAAGACTCAGATTTTGACCTTGAAAGAGACAATTCTAACTGAATATCAAAATGAAGTTGCTCAAAAGAAAATATATTTTTAGGTAAAGAAGTTGTTCTTTTAATTTTTCGAAATGCACTTTTAGTGATAGGTAACTTAAGTTTTTTGAGTAGTTCTTCAGGATCTTCAACAATAAAAGGTGGATTTGGGTCAGGATTTGACCTGGTATATCTTTTAGGAGCCAAAAAAATTTCACACCTTAAGATTGATGAAATTTGTAAAATCAACCTATCTTTGGATACTGGAAACTATCAACTACAGAACCAGTTCTCTTGAAACCTCTAAAATATTTCCCAGGAAAGATTTATCAGTAGTTTCCCCAATAACGACACTGTTGGATAGGTAAATTCCCTCTACGGATAGAGGCGATCCCTACTAGCCCAACAGGGGTCTAGCAACAATCGAACAATGCTACACCGCAGGTTCCTAGTTGTAATTAACAAGTGGGTGAGAATAACCTACTTGGATTCCAACGCTTGTTTGTCGAAGAGATACTCCTCTCGCTCCTTCGCTCCAGCCGATCACAATTCCCCGCTATCCTCGCGGATGAACACCTGCACAAGCAAAAGAGAGAAAACACAAGCGTAAAATCTACTAACAAAAACTATGTATCGGTCAGGAAAGATACAATTT
>APFE031366830.1:138066-182580 GCA_000404065.3 Pinus taeda
GTATGATCTCTCGAAACACCTAAATGCAACTATATGCCAAAGATCATCATTTTGTTCGATGAATTCTAGCTAATAAGAGTTAAGGATTCTTCAAACAAACAAAATGAACTCAAGCAAGCACGCAACCTAATGCAACTAATAGCAAGGAAAGGAAACTTTTTCTTTTGAAAAATACGAGACAACGAAATGCTCTTTTCTTTTCCAACTATCAAAGCAAAAGACACTAGTTTGCTCTACTTTTTCACTGACACAAAAGTCCTTTTCAAACGAATTTAGAGAGATAGCTACGCTAAGTGAAAACTAAATCATCCAATGCACACAAGACAATTCCTAAATCCCTAAAGCCGGTTTCCTAGATCAAAAGAAAACAAAGGCTTATGAGCTATTGTAATCTAAGCTCAACAAGACAATGAGGAATTCAACGGAGGAAAGCAAACTGCTTGGAACACAATCAATCACTCTCAACAATCACCAAACAAAAGTGGGAACAAAAACGAAGTCGGTTGGCCAACTAAGAACACCAAATCCCGGACGGGAGGCTAGACACACGTAACCACTAGATGTCCTAGGGTTTGAGTGCGAAATCAATGAAAATAAGCAAACACCCGAAGGATGCGAGTTCACAACCAGACAAACGACGGTCTGACGCACTTCAGCAATCACTAAAAGTCAATACAAAACATAAACCAAGCAACAAGAGCAAAAAGAAGGGCTTTGCACAAACTGCCAACAATCGATAAATGAGTTCTCGTGGAACGAGGCCTTGCAAGCAAGCGAGTCACAGTCCAACAAAGTTATCAAGCCAAAAGCCAAGTGTGAGAAACAGGGGAAAACCAAAATCAAGAGGTTCAGTAGGTCGAATGGCCCAAAAAGAATTTTTTGCAGGATTAGCGCGGGTGACCCTATAGCAACAAAGCGATGACGCAGAGGTGTCCGTAGCAACTTTGCGCTGTCAGCGCGGAAGGACACGAATAAAGGGCGCTGGCCCGGAAAAGCAGGTCAGCGCGACTGGATAAATATACAAACGCGATGATAGAGACAGCAAAGAAGACAGGATGCGCTGTCAGCGCAACTGTTTCAAAATAAAGTGCGCTGAGGCTGAAAAGCAAGTCAATTTGAACAAAAACTCCCAAACCAAAAGAACAGGTTTCCAAAGCAATTAAGGTAGCCCCTAGGACGAACCCAGAAACAAACCACCAGTAAAAGCACTCCCCAAAATCTTGACAAAGAAGCAATAATCAAACAAAGGTGAGATACAAAGGGACAGGCAAGCTCCCCAGTGGAGTCGCCAAATTGTTGGATAGGTAAATCCCCTCTACGGATAGAGGCGATCCCTACTAGCCCAACAGGGGTCTAGAAACAATTGAACAATGCTACACCGCAGGTTCCTAGTTGTAATTAACAAGTAGGTGAGAATAACTTACTTGGATTCCAACGCTTGTTTGTCAAAGAGATATTCCTCTCGCTCCTTCGCTCCAGCCGATCACAATTCCCCGCTATCCTCGCGGATGAACACCTGCACAAGCAAAAGAGAGCAAACAAGAACGTAAAATCTACTAAAAACAACTATGTACGGTCAGGAAAGATACAATTTGCATTAATCATTCATTGAACACATGTAAATGGAACCAATAAGAGTAGTCATCTATCTTTATTAACAAAAGTAGAGTAAGGTACAACCGAGGTCCTGATGCTGCGTCCTTCCCTAGAGGGTCCAGCCAGCATGTCTCCCAAGCATTCACCTTTGGATCAAAACTCCCAAGTCACAAGGTCTCTCTCTCACATACAAGGCCACAAGCTCATGACCTTCCTCAAGCTCAAAGCAATCCTCACACCACACACTAAATGCCTATAAAGAACAGCACTCAAATGCACTAAGAATTCCTTCAACAAAGTCTATATGTTCCAAACTCGCTGCTCATGGGCAATGGAGGAGGCTTATAAAGGAGAAGGAGTCTCCATGAATAGGCAAAGGATGAGCTTTCCTCCAAGAGAAGTGGGTGGTCAGTCGAACAGACATGCCAGAGAAAGGATGGCGACCTCAACAATGCTAACAACCAGTTCTGGAGGGATCTGGAAGGCTGGTTGTTAGAACAAATTCGCCCAAACAGGATCAGCGCAAAAAACCCGTGAACTGCCGCGCTGACATCGCAAACCGACGTAGAAGAAGTCTGGTCAGCGCGAAAAGGACAAACGGAGGAGGCGCTGTTCGTAAAAAATGGGACCAGCGCGGAAAAGACGTGTGCTTCCGCGCTGGCAGCGCAACAGATACACTAGCCTCCGCCCATCAGCACGGTTATTTTATTAAAAGTCGCGATGATCCATTTGACTTAGGCAAAAAGGGTTTTTTAGCCATTTTGAGGAGCATGAGTATAGGTGAATGTGGTTTCACAACACAGTAGGGAGACTGGCATGAAGGCAGTGACATTTTACTGTGTAACAGACACCAAAAAATGTTATACCCTACAATTTCCTAGGATGAGGAGGAGATCGAAAGAGGTAACCTCGAACCAGTTTCAACTCAGTAGCTAGCCCTAATGAGCCAGAGAGGGATCTCTCAAAGGATTTTTCAATGAAAATTTGTAAACAACAAGGTTTTAGGCTAGATATGCAAGTTTGTTTTGAGTATTTGTGAATTTAGGGTTTTAAGTTTGCTGGACTGGGGTTTAGAAGAAGTAATTAGGTCTAGGGTTCAAGTATGCATAAACAAGTATAATAGGAGCTAGATATCAATGTGTTGTGGAAAAATTCGAGTGTTTGTCAAGTTAGTATAGATTTTTGAGCTTAAAATAAACTAATGAGCATATGAAAGCATGAATTCATTAGCTTTTAGAAGAAAGTAAACACAACTAGGAATTCCACATAAACAAAGCTTAAATTCAAGATTATTGTCTATATAAATGCAAGGAAATTCATAGGAAGAATACAAATCATGTAAAGACACATGATTTATCCATTAGAAACTAATATAAAGAGGAAACCAACACCATAGACTCACTGAACTAGAGTTCCTGAAATATAGTTGCAGCTTCTCCTGTATTAGCTAAAGAAAACATAAACATACAAGCCTGCTCCACAAAAGTCCAACCCTTCTCTCTGAATGAGAAATGATACATATAGACTCAATTGAACCAATTCCCCAGCTTTAGGAGTTGAATTACTAGGTGGTGGAACTGATTCAAATATTCTCTCAACCAACAAGTGAGAGTGAGAACGTCAAATACAAACACTTCGTGTAGACTTTGTTTTGGATTTTACTTCCTTAATGAGACCTATTAAACAAAAAAAACCACCTATCATGTCCATGCATTCATTCTTACATCAAATAACCTTGAAATAACTTCAATTACATCAATATTTTTGACTTTGACCAAGTCAAACTGAAAACTAGGAATTTACACAGTGAAATTTAAATAAAAAACATAGAAATTTGTAGAAGCGTAGTTCTGACTTTGAGCCCACTTTAGGATTCCTTTCGGAGGTCCAAATGAAGATATGAAATTATGGTCAACTATATTTTCAAGTCTAGTTTCTAGAACACCTTGATTTTTTCACAATGACCCATGTGAAGGCCTTCAAAAAATCATTCTCCAAGGTGTCTCCAGAAGCGTAGCACCTGCCAAAAAGAGGGGCAGAATGTTGATTTTTTACCACGTTTTCCTCATGTTGTCAAACTTTGGGTCGTATCTGGAAAATATGAAGAATTTTTTTTGAGAGGATGCCATGGGCTTTCCAAAACTGAAAACCATTTATCATTTGGACGCCTGAGACTGACCAATTTTTTGAATTAGGCACCAGAATAGCCAAAAAGACCAAAAATGCTCAGAATTCCTCCAAAATTGGTCATGAGCTGAAAAATGAGATATGTTAAGCACTAATGGATGCTTTAGCAAGAATATCTAAGTTACCCTTCTCATTTTTGTCCTTTAGGGTTTCTTTGAGCTTGTTTTCCAATTGTTTGACCTTGATGTTACAAATCATATTTCTAGTTTGGTAGTGATGTCCCATGTGCCTTGGTAGTTGGTTATCTCTACTATATTCATTAAGAAGCTTATCCAATTTTTCATTGACCTTATCTAACTAATACCCCCTATCCTCATTAACCTCTATGGAAATTTTGTCCTCCAAATCTAGTTCTTCATCTAGTAAACTATGTTTTTTCTCGTCTTTCAGTGCCATCTTGAGTCATTTGGTTCTTGGCCTCTTTTTCTTGTCTTGTATTTTAGTTTCTTCAGGTTCATTGGTATTAAATATTACTTTTCCTTTGCCTTCTTCTTGCAACATTTTAGCTTGCTTTTTTTCCATGATAAGTTGTTTAGCCTTTAGCTGACTATTTTCTTGTTCTAGGAATGATATGAAAACCGTTGCCCTTGCCATGTTGTCCATGAGTTCACTGATCTAAGAGTCTTTTTCTTTGATGGTCTGTTGCATGTTTGAAGGTTCAATTTCTGTTTCGAAGTCCACCAACTCAAACTCATGCTCAATCAAATCTTTATCCTATACTGGTGATCCTTGTTTTGTTGATGTAGAAGGCTTGGCCCCTTTCTTAACATGAGAAGCAAACACAAGCCTTTTTCCTCTTTGGTACATCCTAGTCACCTCAGGTCTAGGTGCTTTAGGAAACTCCACTGATTGGCTTAATGATCCAATCTCCATCTGTTGTGTTAGCATATTTGGATGTTGAACTGAAACATTAGCCTCATGTCATTTCAAAGTTGTATCCAAGAAAGACTCCCATGTCATTTTTTTCTGTGCAAGTTGATGGATAACTATAGTCTTGATAAAACTATGATGAAAGAGACTAGGATAGTGCTCCTTTTCTTTCACCTGTACCTTCAATAAGGACCTGTAATGCTCAAGATCTAAATTCATGCCCTTAAACTAGTGTTCACCATGATCTGGTATCCCTGTAGAAAATGAAATAGCAGCCACTGAAAATGATAACTTAACTCCAGCAATGATAGTACTTTCCCCTTTCAAACGAGTGGTGGTATAATCTGTCAACTATTCATGAAAACCAACTTCACGTACCCTTTTGCAAAACTCTAAACAACTCACATCTTCAAAATACTGCTTGATGAAGGGTGATGTATTGATTTCATTGCAGTTGGTAGGTTCATATCTGATAATTTTGCCTCCTTTATGGTGCTTTTTCCTCTCTGGTGAAGAATCTCCTTCCATGATGACAGAAACCCTAGAAGCAGGAAAATGGAAAAAATAGTGAGGGATGAGTGAAAAAAATGAAATGATGGATAGGTGGAGTGGAAATAATGATAAGGTAAATTGTAGGATATGGATAGGGACTATAAATAGCTCATAAAACTTAAATGAGGTGAAATGAAGGAAAGGAGTGCTTGCGAGAAATGAAAAATAGCGCTTCTAAGAAAACTACCCAAATTTCTAGGAATGAGCTAGGGTTTAGTTATAGATGAGGTAATTTGATGATTTATAGTTGGTTTAGTGGGTGAAAATGTATTTTAAACATGTCTAGAGGTGTAATATGAAATGTTTACATTTTTAGCATATCAAAACTAGACTAGCCATCATTAACCCTAGCTTATAGCATGACAATTTCACCTAAAACCCTAGATGAAGAAACCTTGCATTTGAATCCATCTTGCTAAAGGAAAAAGGTAAGTTAAGTGATGTACTTACTTGTAGACAAGTTTAGATTAGAAAGAAAGTAAATTCCAAGCTTCAATTTTGAGTTTGAGCGATTTCTAGAAGGTTTCAAGCTGCTTTGGCACAAGTGCAATGCAGTGTCTAGAAGCGTAGTGCCAAAGCATAATGTAGTGTCCAGAAGTGAAACATCAACCTCAGAAACGCAACACAGTCTCTGGAAGCATAGCACCTTCAATATTTTGCCAATTTTGCCTAAAAACCCATTTTTTTGTTGCCAATGGAGGAGGGAGCTCGATGAACAAAGGGAAATAGAAGGAAAATGAGGTAAATTTGGGGATTTTTGGGTTTATATAGGCAAGTATGTTTCTCATTTCAAAAGAAATGGGTGCCACATACCTTTTAAAAAACTGATTTTTCACCTTTAAGGCTGAGTCACTTTGGATAGCTGAAACCTGAGCTGCATTTTTACCTTTTGAACACTGAAACTTATTCTCCTACAACCTTTGAGACTGAAATCATGAAGAACTTGTGAACATTCATTAAGCTAATGTCAAAGAGCTGCTTTTCATGATTAATTTAATGCTGGATTTACACATGATGATGATGGACCTTAAAACCCTAATGACTTAATCAATACAGGAGACTGAGTGGAATGGTGATGATGATGACTAATATAATGAAAACATTCTTTTTATTATGACAACTTCATCTGAGTGAGGTAGGTGACTAGCATTTGTGATTTTCTAAAAGAATGAAAACTTCACTAGACAAACTAGTTAGTGACCAAATTTTACTCTATAAAGCTAGTGACATGATAAAATTTGACCTTGGGACTCCTGACAAACTTGGTAAAATCATATTACATCACTCATGGAAGGCAGACATGATTGACACTAACAACCACTAGGATATATTTTCC
Organism: Pinus taeda; assembly: GCA_000404065.3. NCBI lineage: Eukaryota > Viridiplantae > Streptophyta > Pinopsida > Pinales > Pinaceae > Pinus > Pinus taeda. The sequence continues at coordinate 144,608 of APFE031366830.1, forward strand.
CAACATTTAGCTTGGAATACATGTCCCTTAACCGTGGTCTTATTTTTCCTTTTTAAACTTTTATTACATGAACTTTTCACCAAGGATGTTATAGAACCCTCCCCCTTGGGGACCACCATCCTCAGTTTTATACCATACCAAGGCCTCAACAAAACTGTTGAAAATAAATCCTACTTCCCATGGAGCTTTATAACTTAGCTCGTTTCAGTATTTACAATGAAAGACCTACTTAAAAGCAAAAAATCATGACAACATGACAATATAATAACCATACCAATTATTGGAGATTTATACCTTATCTCATGGAGATATTTACATCCATATATATATACATATACAAATATAAAAATATCATAAAAATATATGCCAAACATAAACCAACATCAAACCAAAACTTCTTTGTCTCAACTAGAAAGCAATGAAGGATATAGGGCCTACATCTAATCTGCCATTACCCATCTAGCTTCTGTAGGCCCAAAGTTCTTCCACTACACTTTAACTTTCTCTATGGCTATGTTCCTGAGAATGAGATGTTTTTGCTGCAATATGCACTGAGGCTCCGGCTAGAATTCTCCTTCTTGCTCCACCTACAATACAGACCGATCAATAAAATGATCAACATCCTTTATATACTTATTAAGCAATGAAATATGGAAAACATCATGGAATTTCACTGTTGGAGGTAGTGAAATTCAATATGCCACTCGTCTAATCCTCTCAAGGATCTCAAAATGCCCGCAATATCATGGTTCCAACACAGCACATGAACCAATCCACAAAGACATTTTCTTGGGCTTGATGTCCAAATACAAATGATCCCTAACCTAAAACTCTTTGAACACCTTGGGTTGATCTGCATAACTCTTCTATCTATCTTGTGCTTCCTTTACATTCTTCTTTATAAACTGCATTTCTTGCTCCATGTCTATTAACATGTCCAGTCCATTAAGTACCTTGTTCATTGCATCACTCTAGCTGATGGGAGTGTTACAACTCAGTGCATACAATGCCTCAAAATGACTCATCCTCAATGACTCTTGATAACCATTATTGTATGAAAAATCCACCAATGGAATATAATCCCCCCATTTCCTCTGTTGTGCATCACATACATCCTTAGCATATCTTCCAAGATCTTGTTGACCCTCTTTGTCTGACCATTTGTCTGTGGATGATAAGTTGTACTAAAGGCCAACTCTATACCCAAGCCTACAAATAGCTCCTTCCAAAACTTGGAAGTGAAATTTTCATCCCTGTCATACATGATATTCTTGAGAACACCATGTAGTATCACTATCTCTCTAATTAAAACTCGTACTACCTCACTGGTTGAATATGTAGTCCTCACCGGAATGAAGTGAGCTACCTTACTCAACCTGTCAACCATGACCATAATAGAGTCATGCTGCCTCACTGTCCTCGAAATACATGTGATGAAATCCATGGAAATAACTTCCTATTTCCATTCTAGAATCACAATAGGCTATAGTAGACCACCTGGATGCTTTCATTATGCCTTAACCTACTGAAAATCTAAACATCTAGCCAAGAACTCTACCACTTTGTTATTTATATTCATCCAATAGTAGAACTTCTTTACCGCCGTCAACGTCTTCTGATATCCTAGATGACCTAAATACAGTTTTAATTGAAACTCCCTCAAGATAAGCTTCTTTATCTCAATGCAATTTGGCACATAGATCCTGTCTTGAAACCTCACCAAGCCATCTTCTGTGAGACGATAGTCTAAATCCTGATCACCTGTACCTGTACTTGTACCTAAACCTGTAACTGTGCTTGTACTTTACTCTAATCTGTGCATGATCTCCATGTATTTTTCATCTTGTTGTCTTGCCTATAAGATCTTGTCTTGTAACACAGTCCCATAGGAGCTCATAGCTACTATATGATTTACCTATACCTTCCTTCTAAGAGCACCTGCAACCCAATTCTTCTTCCCTTTGATGTATCTGATCTCAAATTCAAACTCACTAAGGGTATCCAACCATCTAGCTTGTCTGACATTTAGATTCGGCTAGTTAAACAAACACCTCAACCCACTATGATCTCTCATCAATGTAAACCTCCTACCCAAAAGACAATGCCTCTGCATCTTCAATGAATGTATAATCGTTGCTAGCTTAAGATCATACGTTAGATAGTTTTTCTCATACTCATTTAGTTTCTGTGACTCATAGCACACTATATTTCCTTATTGCATGAGAACTCCACCGAGTCCCCTCTTGCAATCATTTGTACACAATACAAAATCCTTGTCTAAATCTGCAATATTTAGCACTGGTGCATGTGTCAACAACTGCTTAAGCTACTCAAAACCATCTTCACATTATGGCGTTCATTCAAACTTTTTACCTTTCCATTGCAATGATGTGATACGATATGCAAGGCATTAGAAGTTTCTGATGAACCTCTTGTTGTAACCTACCAAACCCATGAATGATCTCACCCCATCCACATTATTAGGAGCTACCCATTCCATGATAGCCCTTATCTTTTCTGGATGTATTGTTATGCCTTCCTTGGAGACAACATGTTCCAAGTAGTGTACCTCAGTCTGAAATGAGTTTCCCTTGCTAAGCTTAGAATACAAGTGATTCTCTCTTAGAAATCTCAACATTGTCGTTAAATGTTCAGCATGTTCTTCCTCATTCTTAAAATATACCAGTATGTCATCAATGAATACAATAACAAACTTTTCCAAATAAGGATGCAACACACTATTCATTAAACACATAAACATAGTAACACCATTATTTAAAAATAATGGAACAACAACAAACTCATAATGCCCATACCTAGTCTTAAACGGAACCTTGAAGATATCCTCTTCCTTGATGCATACCTGATGGTATCTTGATCTCAAGTCAATCTTAGAGAACACTACTATTCCCTTCAACTATTTAAACAAATCATCAATCCTCAGAAAAGGGTACCTATTCTAGATAGTCACTTTATTCAGCTACATGTTATCAATGCACAATCTAAAAGTACCATCTTTCTTCTTTACGAACAACACTGGTGCGCCCCAAGGTGATACACTGGGTTTGATGATCCTTTTTCCAACATTTCATTTAGCTTCAATTTTAATTCTACCAACTCAGGTGTGCTCATCCTGTAAGGTTCTTTCGATGTTGGAGTTGCCCCTTGCACTAACTCAATAGAAAATTTTACCTCCTTGTGAGGTGGAAACTCTCAAATGTCCTTAGGAAATACATCCCAAAACTGCTGCAATACTGGGTACCTACTCAACACATCAACATCCGCAATCTCCTTACCCTTGTCAATAGAAATGTCTACTACAAACATCACACAACCTTTTCTGCAACTACGCTTAGCCTGCATAGCGGTAACCATCCTCACTGATGTAGGCTTCTTCTTTCCTTTCAAGGTCCTCTTTTCCCCACTATCATCCACACACTTAATGGCCTTGTCGAAGCAATCCACTTTCGTTCTGTGAAGGTATAAACAATCCATACCCAAAAGAATACTATACAAACCCAATGGCAATACATTGAAATGTGTTGCCGTAGGCATACCATTTATCTCAAATGCGCAAGATCTTACCCAATCATGAAATCGCTTCTTTGTACCTATAGCCAACTATACCAATGAATATTTTGCATGCACTTTTTTTTCTCAAACCTCACTTATCCACCAAGTCGAGATTAATATAACTATAGTTAGATCTAGGATCAATCAAAATAGAAACAACTTGATCACAAAGCTTACCTTCCATATCAATGATTGATGCCTGATGATCCACCTGCCTGTTGTCTATAGCTACATAAATCTGAGGAATGCTATGACCAACATCACCAACTGTATGCACTTCCTGAGCACTATAGATTTGGGGTTTGCCACCACTCTGATGCTATAAACAATCCCTCTTATGATGATCCTTACCACATATCCAACACTCGAATGGTTCGCTACCACCACCTCCAGCCTGTTGCTCTCCATGTCCCTTATCAGTTGTATTGAATCTCTTGTAAGGAACTGCATTATATTTCTCACTCGCATGTTGAGGTATTCCTCTCTTTGGTGGCCATTTTCCTTTAGATTTCTCACTTCTTTTCAAGTCATTCTTCAGCTCAACTTTGTGCTTTGACTGCTCATAACAATGCTTCAACTTTTGGTTGGCCTCCTCCAATGATCTAGGCTCATCAAACTAAATCTAGTCTTTGTATGCAACTAGAAATCCACTAACAAAACTTTGAACCTTGGTCTTATCCTCTCTAAGTTAAGGTACATATCTCAATAGCTCCAAAATATGCTAGTCTGTCAAAGAACCCATGCACAACTCATAAAAATCCTTATCTCTTTCATCATAATACCTCTTAGACAAGTACTTCTTCTTGAAGATCCTTTAAAATGCATGCCAAGTTGAACCATCCTAATGTATGTCCTTGAAATTATTCACTTCTTCCCACCAAATATCTGATTTACCCTTGAGACTGAAAAGGGTTATCCTTACTTTCATGTTTTCTGAGTAATCATGAAATCTAAATAATTTACTCATGCCAAGAAAACAGGCCTCTGCATCTTGTGATTTATTCATCTCTCTATCAAAGGTAGTCATCTTTTTCTTCTTGAACTCATCTGGAAAGTATCCCCTATCATTCCTCCTATACGGATGATGATGATGATCATCATCATCATGTCTATCAGAACAAGAACTAGAGTAATACCTGTGTCTGTCACACGTCCTATCCAGAGTGTCCAACATCCTGTGATCTCAGACAATGTAAGATCTATTTGACCTATGTCTACTACGATACCTACTACCATATTCCCCATTAGTTTTTTCCTCATGTCCATAGTTGAGCTGAAGATGTCCATGTCGCTACAAATTTGACAAACTCTAAAATAATATTGCATTCACCTCTTCTTGTTTCTCTAGTGCTTGCATGATTTTGTCATTGTCTTCCTTGCAACTCCTTATTTATTCCTTCAGGCTTCTCAATGTGTCTTCGAAGTTAGAAGAGTGCCCCACACCACGCTTCCCATATGACGCATAGGGAGATTCTACATAGTCTACCACCTTGCTAGCCATATGATCTCTTTCCAGCAAGGCATACTATGTCAGCTAAACCAAATCACCATAAATCAACGTACCTTAGCATACTCGAGAAGGATACCTTATCTACAATATCATCAAATCAGCGTGATGCATGTACAACATAACCATAATAACATATAAACATATATCAATAAGTGAATCAACACGTAACCATAATAATAACTAGGGTCCAATCATCAATGCAAGGCCATATTAATAATGCATGCTATGACCTCATGCATGGCAACAACCATTACTCCAATATACAGAGTCTCATGAAACTATCCACCTGCATAAGAAATGCCTAATCAATTAACATATGCATAATCGCATATAGTTGAGCATAAGCGATAAATTATTGTAAACAACCTACAAGATTGATGGATGTAATAAAATAACCAAGAATGCAACCCAACATACAAGGATGTAATCAAGCTGCATATAATTGTATAACCAATCATATACTCATAATGATTCATTCCATAAAATCGACATCAAGTTCCTCATGATAACCTTACTACTACCATGATTAATATGATGCATTGAAACAAGCACATGGAATGCAAGTGTAAGAGCCACATACACAACTGACATGCATGCATGACCCACACATTCACCCATAGCTGTAGCACTAGATATTACCCAAACATAGTGTAGCCATTCTCTGATACCAATCTGTAACACACCCTCCCAGGTCTGCCAAAAGTAATCATGCCAACCAGGATAAACATGAGGAGAGATGATACTACAATCAAATTTGACCTCCTATGTCACCTTAAGGAAGTGGAATCAATGAAACATCACATACAGTCATCTAACATCATCAACAAAACCCTTAGGAGACAAGTCATACACTCAGACAGCCTGTCCCTCGATCCCACTTCTATTCGCCATCTATTAGGCCATAGTCGCTCTCATGCGATGGGAAAGGGAGTGGCTAGAAACCCAAGGTCACTCTCATAGGCTTGCCTCCCAGTGATTGTAGAGAAAAATTGATAGTTCTTTGCTAGCAACCCTTATATTTAAGCCTCTTTTCTAACCCAAAATCCTGGCCTCCACCCAGAAATTTTTGTAACTTCCATAATTCATTAAAAACCTATTAACAATGTTGATCAATCAAAAATCACCCTCATGACTAGGCCTGAGCATCCCCAACCAGGACTGACATTTTGTTAAACACTTGGCATCAATGCAACCTACAGGTCTAGTATACAAGACAGAGAATAAATGACTGAAACAACTTATGAAACATAACCAAGAGGATCACCTCCTTCTCATTGAACTACTACACCATCAATTTGGTCTTGCATCCATCCATTTAATAGTTACAAGTAGATATATGAAATAAACATGATTGATCCAGATCTTGGGGGCAGGCCCCCAATATTCAAAAAATTGAAATGGATATTTGGGGGGGAGGCCTCCAAGATCTAAAAAATTAAAATTCTAGAACAAAATAGGAGAACAAAATATAAAAAACCACAAAGAATTTTTTTATTAAAACAGATAATAACTATAAAGGCTACATTGTTTTGGGCCATTTGTCCTTTTACAAAATGCAACTTGTTACTTATATCCTTTTCTAGTCACAATACCACAGGGAAATTCCATGGTTGGGTAAATACCATGGGTGAATGCATACCACAGGTGGATGTCACTTACAATACCATGGTAAATTCCATGAGTGGATAAATACCATGGGAGGATGAATACCAAGGGTCTATGCCACTTACAATACCATGAGAAAATACCATGGGTGGATGCCACTTACAATATCATGGGTGGATAGATACCATGCATGGATGAATACCATGGGTGGATGCCACTTACAATACCATGGGTAAATTCCATGGGTGAATGAATACTATGGGTGGATGAATACCATGGGTGGATTCCACTTTCCATTCGAATCATTCCTCCCTCCTTAAGAAGCAATGGTCCCCATTGCATGAAGTTCCCTCCTGAGAAACTTTTGTTGAATATGAAAAGCCACTAAAGAGGGTTTTTGTGTGGTTAACCCATAACTGTGATGAATGAATATCTGATGATAGAGATACCCTGTAATGCTTGTGACTAGATCTGATACTAAGAATGTGCGGCCTAGCAAATGGAATTTGATAAAGTGTGGGTTTGTGGATGACCCATAACCATGACAAAAAAAGATTCTAGGATAAAGATACCCTATAAGCTTGTGACCAACTATGATACTAACAATGTGTGGCCCAACAAATGGACTTCAATGAAGTGTGGGTTTGTGGATGACCCGTAACCATGAAAAATGAATTTTAGAAAATAGAGATACCCTATAATTCTTGTGACCAATTGTGATACTAATAGTGTGTGGCCTAGCAAATGGACTATGATGAGAAGGATTTTGTGTGGTTTACCTACTGTAGTGTTTTCTTCTCAATGATGTACAAAAATAACCCACTTAATATCATGGATGGAAAATGATCTCAACAATAGAAATGATTTCTAAACATTGTAGATCTGCAACTATTGATAGAAATAAAACCTGCCAAAATTCTGATCTATAATGCAATCATAGTTAAAGAATTAAATAAAGAGTAATAACCCCAAAACATCCAATGGAAACTAGATATGTAAGGAATGATTTTATTATAACACCTGTGAAGGGACAAATATATGTTACCAGTCCCCCTCTATGAGATGGGTTCTTGACTATCCTCAAATGTCTTCAGCTTTGTAGAGTCCCTCTCCTCTATAATGCTTATACCCAACAAAAATATGGTGTGCGACAATGAAAATAATCAGAGTTACAACAATGAGTGCAACAATGAAAATAATCAAAAGTGAATAATGAATGTAAAACCCTCCTATTTATAACAAAATATTGAGTTATCCTCAACTAATGAGCAATAATAAAATATTATTGATCCCATTCTTAGAATAACCACCAGGAATATTTTATTATATTTGTTTAGGAGGGAAAAAGTATTTAAACTTTTATTTAGAAATAATAAATAAATAAATGATTTATTTATTATCTCAAGGAGTTAGTTAAGGAATAATAAACAAATAATGTTTTATTTAATTATTCCTACGGAATTTGATCAAATTTGACAAAGAATAATAATTAACTAGCGATTAATTAATTATTCTTATAGAAAAATAAGAAAAATAATGATTTATCTATTTATTTTTCATGATTGGATCAAATTTAACAAGGAATAATAATAAAACAATGGTTTAATTAATTATTCCTAGAAGAAAATCACATAAATAGTGATTTATTTAATTATTCTTCATGGGATTATCCATAAATTATTCAATAAAGGTGGTTTATTAGGCAATTTCTCACATTGAAATCAATTTTACTAGGCTAAAATTGGCTTTACAAGGTATACTTCAGTCCATCTAGTAAAGTAGGCTATATGATTAATTTTTTGGTCATAACAAATTTCTCCCCAACGTACGAGTATTAGGAGAAAAATGTATGACCAAAGTACATTGTAAAGACACAATCACTTAGACAACATAGGGGAGTCAAGGGGAGAGAGAGAGGGAGAGAGAGAGGGAGAGAGAGAGAGAGACCAATGAAGATGAAGCTAAGAGAGGATAGTGATAGAGGGGGCGAGACTAATGCAAGTTTCCTTTTATGTTTTGGTACTAGAACTCAATGACGCAGGGGATGCATACCCATACTCGATGAGATAACTTAGTACAAAAAGAATGGTTCGCCCAAAAATATGAAACTGAGCAATAAAGTACATGATGAATGGTACATGACACATTGGCATAACGGAGCTAGAAAATAATACACTGTGTCCCATATACATAATTCACCTAGTAAAACAATAAGCTAGGACTTAATACAATAATATTTGAGTACAAGAGATACAATGCCCCTTCCCTCAAAAAATGGGTGGGAGGGAGGGTAGAACAACAATAGAATCCCTGTCAAACAAGGAAGGGATTTGCAAAACTAAATGGATCATCTAGAGGAGATGTGCATGCTATGAACACTACGATCGGTAGGAACCGAACCCATCAACTTTGTGGAACTGCCTCTGAGGTTGTAGCATAGTAGGTATGCATCTGAGCATGTGGGGGGCTACCTGAAGGGCCACCCCCTCATGAGTTCTGAAACATCTCATACACACCTGGGAATCATAGGGACAATCTGCTGCATCAATGGACCATCAAGTGTATGCATCATGAACATGAAATGACCAAGTCAAAGGGAAATAATGGGACCCTCTACTCGATCCAAGGCATTGAAAAATAATGGAAGCTGGAGTCGAGATACACCACCCTCTAGGTCGTTCTTCTAGAATAAATGACCTGATGTCGACAGAATAGGACCCACGATAGATGAGGCAATGAGGATCCTCCATTACAGCATGAGGAAAAATAGTATTGTTACTGATGGACTGAATCCAAGGATAATGGGGAAAAGAGGATTGAGGGACAAACATGCAACTTCCCTTATCATAGCATAAAGTGCATGGACAACCTGGCAGCAACTGACTCAACTCCGGAGGGGATGGGAATAGTATGAATGGAGGCCAAAATGGGCGACACTGGATGAACAATATGAAAATATGGATGGAATACTATGACATGATATTATGGGACATGAAATATACTCCAAGTTTTTAAGGGTGACTCATCGCAAATGCTATGAATAAGGGTGACTTGAAGACACTACCACACAGACTAGGCCCGATGGGGACCATGAAAACATGAGTAAATGATGGTTACTCATGATGAAGATTGACATATGGTACAAAAATTATTAATATGAGGTGGACCTCAAAGTAGAAGTGTCACTTTATGACGAAATTTAATTCTAAGAGGTGACGAATTGACCCTTCTTGGAAAAATGGCTTCCTGGTGAAGTGTCAAATCATCAAAAACTGAGGAAGACCCATTATAGAGCTTGGTGAGAGATTTCCAACGGTGTTGATGGTTCATAAAACTGAGCTACATTCTAGTCGCAATGGGTGACATAAAAATTGGGTTTTCTTATAAAAGGGTGTTTTCCCTCCAATTTGAATTCATTTGCTAAGTGAACTGTGGTGAAATTTGAGAGGAGGAAAAGGCCCTAAATCTTTTGGATATCATAGTGGAAAATCCAACTGTCGGAATCAGGATCTATGAATTTTAGGAAAGTGGCCTTACTTGTCTAAATATGGCCTTAATGCTTCTTGGAACGTGGTTCCTGGTGAAGAATTAAGGGAAGAGGGAAATGAAAATGAACTACTAGAGGAGGTCTAGAATCATCCTCTCCCATGAAGTCCAATATGGGGACTAGGTGGTAAAGGAGTAGAAAATTTGAAGATATGGTATCAACCTCTACAATATGCGATGTGCATATGGCTCACTTGGGAGGCCGCTAGGAAAAGTAATCAAAAGAATGGGAGGATAATTGACCATTCCTGGGATCTAGGCCGAGACTTTATTGAGAAGATGGCCAGGGGAAAACCATCATGCCCTCAAGCATGGGATATTGATCTGGTATGCACAGGTGGGAATGATGCCCCCTAGCAGGAGGAGTTTGTGGAGTGCCATTGTCTTTTGAGTGCTTGAGAAAGGGATTCGAGCATCTCAGCCCAGCTTGGCAAGAGGTCCTCCAAAGGAAATGTAGGGACCTATGTGCCCCCTAGTATACTATAGGTGTATCGGATGTATTTAGAGCTAAGGGCTCCAAACACTTATATGATACATATGATTATGTAGTTTATATGACAATGATGGTTTGCCATTTGTTTTTTTTATGGTTATCTTCTATGGTATACATGTGATGAATGCCGATCTAGAATGTTGTTTGCAAAGGTATCTACATAGTGATTTTGGGCTCTAGGCATGTGACTGAAAGTAATGGTTTCAAATTCACACACCAATAGCTTCACTCGTAGATATTTTCTAAATAAGACTTGGTTATGCACATGATACACACCATTCAATTGCATGACAAGTAGCAAGGAATCTAAACAAACATGAAGATGAAGGATGTGATGAGCGAGGGCATCGACTAACAAACCTATCAATGCATCATATTCGGCCAGATTATTGGTGGCAGATCCAACGCACACACCATTTTAAAGTACTAACATATGAAAGGGGGAAAAATGGCCCACGGTGCCAATGCTAGATTACAGGAGAAGAGACTCGCACCATCGGCATGGCCGATATATGGTGTGGATGATGGATCCATCTGAAAGGTGCAAAAGACAATGGATGAGATGATGTAATATACCGATATTTATGATAGAAATAAAGACACACAAATCAAAGCGATGTGTTGTGAGCAACATTTTTGGAGGTAGAGCACATTGGGAGAAATAAGAAGGAGATGGCCTTCAAAATCCTCTTGAAGGAATGCCCCCTTACTCAAGTGTAGTGACATAGCTTTCATGGTGTCCTCATCAGGCTGGGAGATGGGCGGACGAGAGGAAGACTCACTACATGATGCGACAACATTACCTGGTGCATCAAACTTAAGAATAAGGTTCACATATGCACGCAACAACCTCAAAAAGGTTTTTCGGCAAGGAACTCAAGGATGATGATAGATAAATAATGGGGCCTATGGTGTCCATCATCTCAAAATTAGGGGAAGGGATCATAATAGAAGGGCCATAGTTCCCCTATTTTTGTTTACGAGTGGTACCCGAATCCACTAGTAGTGGAGTAGAGGTTCCACTATGAGTGGCCTCCTAGTCACGAATCACCCCAAGGCAATCATGAAACTCATTGAGACAAGGGAAAAAATGGGAATAGTGACCATGAAGATTACAAAGGGCATAAGGTTGGTTTGTGTTATAGGACAAAATGACCTCCTCATCAACTCAGAGGTGAAAGACAGGATGACTGAAGCAAATACCACAATTACAGGCCTTGATTCCACAATAACGCTCTCTGCACACTACTAACCTACTTTATAAAGCTTGTTACCAAGCATAGAATAGCATTAGTTGTTGAAAAGTGTGCAACAAGAAATGCTTGTTGAGAATGCAACAAGATGATGGAGCTTAGTGAAAAGAGTCGCCTTCACTAAGTGGGCCCGCAGGCTATTTTTCGCGCAAGTCTATTTTTAGACATATGGATCATGTCTATGGATTGCAGGTTGTTGTTTATGGATGATTGATCAAGTTGGAAAAATAGATGGACTTCTATTTTTGATGAAAGTGTGAGTGATCACAGTGTGAGTGATCAAGTCTATTTTTAGACTGGCGGTAAAAATAGAAAAGTCAAATATTATTATCTCACAATAATATTTGGACTATAAACTTAATCTTATTCTCTTGGAGCACTTCAGTTCGAGCTACGGATGTGGCACATGCAATTGCATGAAGGAAATACGTGGTTCTTATGGGTTAGTTGAATATTTGCATGCATGACTTCAGTTAGAAATCAAGTGAGTTGAGTTTAGTGGACTGGAGGTGCAGTTGATGGAGTTGTGTTCAGTTTAGCTTTGTTAAACTGGTTGTATTTAGTCTAATTGGCGAATAGACTAGAGATGAGTTGGGTGAATTAGTTATTAATTAATTCACAAGTTATTAACTCATAATACAACTAATGAATACATCAGTTTAACTCAGTTGCATGTCAGTGCATGTTCAGTTCAGCAGGGACAGGTGTTAGAGAATCAGATTGCTATCAGTTGTGACTATAGTTGTGCACCAGATCTTGCACAAATCATGGGATTGAGTATGCCAATGAGTTTGCCCACATTGTAGCTTGTTATCACGTGATTTAGCCAAGGAAAGACGTGGCTGCCTTGGAATTATCATCATTTCTTGTGCAGGTATTGAGCAGCAGAGGCAGGCAAGCAGCGGAAGAGATTTGAGCCAGTGATTGATTCAGATCTGAGCTGTATTGTGTGTAACAGGTGGAGCTGGTACTGGATTGCTTGTGATAAGAATTTTACTTTGTAATGTTACATGACTCAATCATTAATATACAGATAGTTGGGGTTTTTAGCAAGATGTTTTCCCTGGGATACATACTGTGTTAATGTGTGAATGCTCTTGATGTTTTATTGTTATTGATGCTACTATATTGATGATCAACATAAAGGAGCTTATGTATTGTGTATGTTTTCCGCAATAGTACATGATTAGGATAATCTCTGTTGAATATGTGTTAAATTATTCAAAATTTCTACATTAGTCACCCTGCTAACTCAAGTTCTTAGACCAAGGGGAGCGTTAATGAACCTAAGAGAAGTTCAATGGGTCAAGCCAACAAATTTGCTCACAAATATCTAGATATTTATCCCTAAACTTGCTCAAGAAGAGCAAGGAAACTAAAAAAAATGAATCATTTGGGAATATTCCAATTTGAGAATGAAGGCAAATGGGAAAAAGCTTGAAAGTAGGGCAGGTTCATGGCTTTTGCCCTAGTGAACTCTAGGAGGAGCTTGGTAGCCCTAATTTGATTGCTACATAAGTAGCGAGAGGGCCATTGTGAAAGGGGTCAGAGCATTTCAAAGGATAGCCCATTGAGCTGTTGTGAAATTGTCATACACTTGAAGAAGTGAGTTGAAAGAGGGAGAGGGAGAGAGAGAGAAAGAAGGGGCAAGGGAAGTCTGATACAACAGATGGTTGTAATCACTCTTCCACTATAAATACAGAACTACAGTTGTGTTCCCTACCCCATAATGTAAGTAATGTTGTTCATTGATTTGCTCATTCTGATGCTTGTCTAGATGAGTAGTTAAGTTATACACTAATATATGTTTATTGTGCATTCTTACATTAGTTTTCAAGAGCATATGCTGTGATTGGTTTACTTTGTCCTTTGTGTAGGAATTGTCATAGAACTAGCCTTGAAGGAGTTTTTCTTGCCACATAGAGATCTCCAAGCAAATCTAGAAGGAACTAAAGGTGATCCTCTTTCCATACTTGTCAATTTATGTTTGATAGATGAACATGTGCATAACTTGGTAGCTCTTGCAGATAATCCTACAGTCTATCGAAGGTCTTGGGAAGGCCTTTGAGGGTAATTTTCATTCCATATACACCGTGCATTTTACCCCATAGTAGAATTGGCGACTCCACTGGGGACTATACATCTAGTTCCTGGTTTACCGGGACTCTTCTCAGTTCTTCTCTTTCTTCTAAGAGCTTCCTACTTAAAATCCTTTTCTGATCCACCAACTATCTTGTTATATCCTACTATTTTGCATTCTCCTCATAAACTAATCTGAAAGGCCCTTTGTTTGAGCAATTTCCCTCACTAACGCAGGTTTCCAGGCTAAACAGAGCTTTATAAAGCACTGTGCTTGTGTACAGGAAGCGTTAGTGGCCTAACTAATTCTCTGTTTACACTGAAACGGAGTGCTAGTCTCCCATTTCCATGATTTCCAGTAGATTCTGTGGACCAAAAGGGGGGGAAATTTTCTCATAGGCTAAAGTGAGATCTGCAACCATATTATGTTAACAGATTTGGTGTCCTAAAAATTTATTTTTAGGAAAATGTTTTAGTTTTTATCTCTTAAAATACATTTTTTTTAAAGAAAGAATGATAAATTTTATCATCCTTCTGTCGAAATAGCTGTAAGCTGCTTCATTTTGGTTTTCAGTAGTTGTTAGGAAATATTGGGAAAAGAATATTTTGGTTATGCAAGTTTTGAATGGCTTTATATGCACAGATGAATCCATGAATATGTGAAAAGATGAATATGTAGACTAAGACTTATTTGCATAAGAATTGAAAAAAAATTCAAAGCATTGTTCTGCATGGTTCATTGAGTCAAGAGTCTCACCATATTCATACGTCAACACCCCTATCGAAGACAAATAATCAAGTACACTAAAATTTACATTAAAATCAATTAGCTAATCTTTTGAGCAAACCAACATTAGCTAGGCTAGGACCTTGGGATAAGCATGTAAGTGAATTTCCCAAGGTTGAAAACCAAAACTAGTGTCGTTAAAATCCTTCTGCACTCATGTTACCAAGACCACTCCACTAACAATGGTGTGAAATAAGAGACAACATAAAACTGTAATTGAAGGTAGCCTGCCTTCTCTTACAAATCCTTTGGGCATTTTGTGTATTGGGGGTCCCTTTGGGGATTTCAGAATTGAGTTGGGGACTCAGGTATCCTGCCCACACAGTGTGGTATCTATGACTATGTCCCCCTAGTAATGTTTGTGATTTGAGGTATCTCTAGTAGCCAAACTTATAGGTACTTACACGAGGTGACTGGGACGGGCTGTCCTGGTACCTAACATGGACGGATCTACTTTGTCTTCAGTTTTTGGGAGGGAGCTCCTCTTCACGAGAGTACTTGGCCCCTCAATCTGAGGTTCAAGCGAAGCTCTAAAGTAACCGTAACCGTACATTTGGTCATCCTTATTTATTATTCATTGAAAGACTGGGTTTCATCTCCAGTGATCGGTGCTTATCAGATGAGGTACTTTCCTTCTGTTTGCTGATTAATATATTTAGTGTATTTTTTACTTTTAGGTACATAAGTGCTATCATTTTTAATACTTTAAAGAATATGACACTAAAATCTACTTGATAAAACTTAATCATCACCGTGGCTACATCTGGCCCTTGTTGTCACTCCAGAAGATTTTTAGGACTTCCTCCACTCATTATGCAATATCTGCTAAGTTCCACTGATTCATATTCCTCATCTTCGAGGAATCAGTCTCCTAAATCTCACACAGGATCTATGTGGATAATCAACGATTCTAGTTTTCTGGAGGATTTCTTCACGGAAGGATTTCTTCCTCCATTTAACACTCTGCTGATGAATCCGTCGGACCCTATTGTGGTTCCCGTGGTACCTGTACTTCCTTCTTCAGTAGGTGGAACTTCCCCATCTATCAAGTCGACGACTCACGGGTTATGGAATTTTAGAGACACTATTGGTCCTCTACCACTTCCCTAGTTGATGGTCATCACAACATCAGTAATGTGGAATCCCGCTATCTCGTTTGTCCCAGGTATGACAACTCACATAACACCCTCTGTAAGTGGAACCCAGCAGATGCCGAGTTCCACTCCTATGGTGCCACAATGCATACCTTCGACAAGTGCCACATACAATGCTCCATATAACACTCAATGTGACACTATGGGCGCAGTTCCCATTTACCAACAACACGGTTGGCCACCAATGTATAGTTCCAACCCCTAGATTCAGATATCTGGGGGGTTCCCAATATGCACATGTTGGTAGGGAATTTCACAGTTCCCCCTCTGTTCTTAGGCATGCATGGACAGTCGCTTATTGACATGAGTGTTCCCTCTGTCAATCAAAGCCAAATGGTTAGTTTTGCGTCGATCAAGAATCCACAAGGTGTTCCCAACCCATCCATGGGAGAACCCTACTCACAGACTCAAACGAGTCAAGGGGGAACCACTTATACTAGGGGAAATTTCATACCCCAGTATCAAAATTCTCATGGAAGTCCACTCTACAACACGCAACCCATGTACATTATGGGGAACCAAATGATGGGAGGAGCACAAAGCTCCTCAGGTCATCCGTCATCACCATGTTTCAAGTCAGGGGCACCTAACTCTCTACCTTTTTTAGCAACCTTGGATATTCTTGACTTACACAAGCTGACAAACGACCCCATCTACCACAACTTACAATGCCCGTCGATCCCGCATAAAATACCAACGAACATTCCAAAGTTCGATGGAAAGCAAGGGGAGGATCCGAGCACCGATATCACCACCTACCATTTTTGTAGTGTTTCTAACTCCATGGTGGATGATAGTATCCGATTACGTATTTTTCCCCACACCCTTAGTGGCAATGAAGCAAAGTGGTATATTGAGTTACCACGTGCATCAGTAAATACCTTTGATAATTTAGCGGTGGAATTCCTGAAGCACTTCCAACTACCTATCCACTATGAGATTGGGACAAAGCTTCTCACTTCATTTCGTTAGGATACCACCACCCACATCTCCGATCATATTCATGAATGGAGACATAGGTGGAGGTTAGTCAAATCTCCCCTCCCATATTTTCTCTTAACGGATTGGTTCTATAGGTTGTTACTTCTGCGAATCGCTAGAGATGTCGCTCTAAGTGGTGCGGTGACAGAAGACAAATCCGTACGTTGTGACCAGCACTTAGATTTGATATATTCATAGTCTGACACTCTTGATGACATAATCCCTAACTCCCTTGGAAAACCCAATACTTCCGCTACCACCGAATTGATTTCTCTTCCTACCACTGCGATAAACTCTGTGCAGTCTACATAGAAATTTGGTGGCAAGAAAATGAAGAATAAGAAAAAGACCACTCCTTTTGAGGAGTAGTCAATAAAGCAACCCAACCTAAAACAGAAGGCCATTGCACCTACTACTGATGAAAAGGATACACTTGCTAGATTTCCTTGCAAACTCTGTGCTGAAGACCACGTAACCAGGCATTGTCCGCGCCTTCAAGAATGCACAGAGTACCTTTCCAAAAGGGATACTAGTTAGAGCCCCGCTGTCCTTAGGAATCCTTTTCCCACTTAGCAGCAGCAAAATCTTATTGCAAACCAACAACAACCCACACTAGGGGGCAATGATAGTTCAAAACATCCTTCAGCTAGAGAACGATCTTCTACTGTTTACACATTTGGAATGGTAGATCTCACCACAAGAGCCAAATCTTATGGAGCTCCTGTCGCTCATGTAATAGAACCTTCCACAAGTCAAAGCCCACCGTCGCCCAATGATTTGCATATCGACGGGCTGGTTGTGGACCTTGTAATTCGACCCCAAAAGGGGCACTTCGACACACAAAGCAAAATAAATCTGCATGTGCTACCCAACACTGCAACATTATAGAGGATTTGGCGCAAGCACCATCAGCTATGCCGGTGATCGAAGTATTACAAACATGCCCGATATAATGGAAAACTTTTCTTTCGACTATTGGTGGTATTGACCCAGAGGATTCCATGGTTGCTGTTTTCGACATGAACAAGTGTAAACCTCCCCTTTCTCACCAACTTTCATTCCAAGTGCATATCACCATGAAAGGTAAAGGTATAAACAGAACTGTCATCGACGAAGGTGCTTCAACCTGCGTCATATCGGCTTCATGTTGGCTCGCCTTGGGTTCCCCAACCCTATCCCCACCATTGAACTCCCTTAAAGCTTTCAACAGCCACATGTTTATTCCAAAAGGATACCAAGCCCATTTTCCCATCACTTTAGATGGGAAAACAATAACGATGGATGTAGAAGTCGTGGACAAGAAACTCGACTATAATTTGTTGCTGGGTCGCAGTTGGACATATGCCATGAAAACATCGTATCCACTATCTTTCGTATCACCCTATTTCGATTGGATGGAAAGGTCATTAAGTGGATCAGTTTTCTTTCTACACCCCCAATTATTCACCATTACCAAGTGGCTCCGTACCCCTAGTAGGAGGTGGAACTTACAGTTACGTCAATGTAGGTACCGCTCTACTAAAGGCTTCTTCCCTCATGGGTTGTTTCCCTCTTCAACTGCCAAAGGTTTCACAGATGGTCTATATGATTTCATCTATTCCTCATGAACAGACCAATCCATGGATCCTACTGGCTCCTTCAAACATTGACACTTACGGAGAACAAATGTCGTTGTTACAAGCTGAATTGGCCTACGAAGCCATTCAAATTGCATATGAATCTCCAGTCACTTTGGTTTCAGCCAACAATACCACTGACCCTCCCATAACTTCTCTTTCTTTCGATCCACTTAATCAAGTCCTACCGATGGACGAAGCTATTAGAGAGATTACGAGGTTAGATAAGTGACCTTGGGAGGATTCGCACCATCATGTTTTGATATCTAATTTGGACATGATGCCTCTTCAAATCTTGTCACTTGATGCACATGAAATCATTTCCTCACCATATATGACTATCCAACTTTTGGACTTAGAAGGAAATAGGGGAAATATTTCACAAACATTGGTCCTTGATATTTCTATCATAAAAGGCATCATGGAAAACATACAGAATGGAGCCAATCACGATCCTGAGAAAATTGTAAGCTTCACCTACCCATTTAGGGACTTCTATGATGTTTTTCCTTAGTCTTATGAGGAAATGCATGACATAGACCCTTCTAATGTCAAGCATGAGATCTAGAAATATCGAGCGTTCCTTTTATGGTATTTTTCTTGTTCGTTAATCTGAAAAACCTCAAGTCTCCTTCTTTGGGCTCGTTAAACTACCACAACGAAAATAATAGAGCACTTTTGGAGATATTTTATTGCTCTTTAAAAAATATAAAAATCTCTGAGGCTTTTGACACAAGGCTCGTTAAAAATACACTGCAATCAATAGAGCACTTTTAGGGATATTTTATTGCTCTTTAAAAAATATAAAAATCTATGAGTTTTCATTATTAAGCTCATTAAATCTTTGCGACGATGGTCATAGCACTTTTTGTGATATTTTATTGATCTTTAAAAAATATAAACATCTCTGAATTTTCATCATTACGCTCATTAAACACATGTAACGATGCTTTGAGAAACTCTTTTTTGATCTTTTTCGAGCTCATAAACTGAAAAAGACCAAAGGAGCATGCTTTTTAGGCACTTTTTTCTCGCTCTTTAAACTAAAAAAATCCTGAGTTACGTCTTACTTCTCGTTAAAATTGCTAAAGGTGACCCAAGCTATGTCTTTATGCTCATTAAACTTGCTAAATATGACCTAAGAATTCTTTTAGGTACTTTTCTCGCTTGTTAAACTGAAAAACCCTAATTTTTTGTTACTGGGCTCGTTAAATATTCATGACAAAACATGACTTTAGTCTGTCACCTCGTACTCATAACAAAATGAGGTAGGAATCTATTGGAAAAAGGTTTCTCTTTATCCGGGTCCAATAGATTAAAAGACGAAGAATTAACTGATCCAGGTATACTATTAACCTTTTGTCGCACCAGGTTAACAACTATGACAAAGGAACCACCATGGGGTCTCTCTTTACGATATTTTCAGACTCTCTAAATATGAAAATACCACTGAGTTTTGGTGAGCTCCAGTATTGCATCAATAATGCTACAACTCTTAGGGCTCCATTCTTTACTTTTATGAACCCGATAGTTCGTAACAAACTTGGAAGCGATGGTACTGTATGCACAAGTATTAGCTCTTACTGTGGCTATCACTTGATCAGCTGGCACAAGTTCGCTAGGAGCTTAAGCCAAATTCTATGAGTTCTCAGAAGAATCTTTTACTACGATGGTAGAAGAGTAATTCTATGGGGGTATTCTACTTGCAGAAAGAGAATGAAAACTAAAATGGAACTCAAACCCTAGCAAACCCTAGTAAGCCCTAATCATGCAAGAAAAGAGATGGAAATTATTGGAATGGGTGCCATTGATTACTGAAAAGGTAAATTGCATTTATTCAAGCTACTTCTGAAGAGAAATGGAAAGAAATCATCTTTTTTCAATTTTGAGTATTTTTATGTGGATTTATTATGCTTGTGATTTGACTAATTGTGACTATGTAGCGGTTTGGTGGAAAAGGAAAATTGAGTTGGCTTTCGCAGATGATGATGAAGGTGTGGAGAGGTCCTAAGAAGTCCCTAGTACCTTTCTGGAGATTTCCATTTATCAGACTTCAAAAAATCGCTTGCATGAACTTCTACAGGAAGGTTGTAG
Organism: Pinus taeda; assembly: GCA_000404065.3. NCBI lineage: Eukaryota > Viridiplantae > Streptophyta > Pinopsida > Pinales > Pinaceae > Pinus > Pinus taeda. The sequence continues at coordinate 165,299 of APFE031366830.1, forward strand.
GGGATCTACAGGAAGTTCTACAAGAGGAGGCCAAAAGTGGTTTTTGGAGGTTTGAAGGTGCAAAAATGGTGGGAAAAAGGAAATGAATGTTGGATGAAGGTGTTGAAGGGTCGAGGACTCTGTTGATAAGGATCAGGAATGAAGGAGATAGTTGGACTAGTTCAAAGGGTAAGAAAGCGACTTTGTGAAGGGATGTAGAAATTAGGACAGTTTGGCGAAATGTGATGAACGAGTGAATGATTCTGTGAAAGACAAGCTGGTACAGGTTGTGTTGTGGAAGGATGACAAGCTGGAATGTTTTTCAAGTGAACTGCACACCTACTTCTTAGAACTGACCCAAGCAAGAACTGAAAAAACAGAGTTTTCCTAATTTGACCTAAACTCTGACCTAAAGATAGAAAAGTACTGAACAAAATTTTATGAAGAGAAAACTATGTGAGAAAGCCATGGTAAATGAACAAAAAATGGTCTAAGCATATGAATCCAAGCAAATATCAACTTCTCCAGCTCAAAAAATCACACTACCAATTGCATGAAATGGAAAAAATAGTGTTTTTGGGGCAGCAGCAGTGCCTCGTCCTCAATTCATGGTCCCAAGGAGGGAGAAAGGGAATCTAGGCCTACTGGTAGTTTTTTTGGATCTTTCTCTGTCACTAGAGGAAACTACTTAAACAACTTGAAGTAAGAACAACTAATTTAATCATCAAAAGCAACCTATTTTACCAAAGCAAGATTAATCCTAAACAACAGAAATCAGATTATGAATGCGAGAAAGAAATCATATAAATATACAAAGGAGGTGTTGGGAAGCTTGGGTTGGGCCCTAACCCAAAAGATTTAGCCCTCTAGAAAGGATCAGTGTTGGTTCAAAGCTGGATTCATTTTCATTGATTAAAAGGTAATGGTTACATCACAAAACTGTCTGCAAAAGGAGCTCGAAAATGAGCTGAGTACAACAATGCACAAAAGTGTGAAAATAGGCTATGAAATGGCTAACCTACTGAGGCCTGAAGCCTTCTTATTTATAAAAGTGAGGATCCCCAAAAGTCATCCAAAACTTAAGGAACTCAGCTACCTAAAACTGGAGATAACAGCAACCACACTTGAGTTGTTCGGCTGCCCCTTGGAATCATCGATGTGATGGCCTTTGAACTTTGAGCTGCTGGTGGAGAACTCGAGGAAGGGGTCATTAATGCAAGAGACACCCCTCCTATAATTCCTCAGCCCTGTTTCCTCGAGTTTGGCTGCTAATCTACTCATATATGCCTAGTCCTTGTCCAAAAATTGTCCAAAAATCTGCAATACACTCATTAGACTATGTGGTAAAGTGACTATCCCAATTCACTCAATTGACATAAATATATTCGAAAACATGCACAAAACTATGGAGAATGGTGGATTAAATGGAAACAATAGGTAAAATGAGCCCATATAGTTACCCATTTCTAGGGCTCATCATCACCCCCCTCCTGAATGGGTTGATCATCCTCTGAGCAACTAATCCAGTTCTTCATCCTTGATAGCTTTAACAGCTTCCATGACATCCCAAGCCTCTAAGGTAATGCCCTCTTCCCTGTCATGAAAACATGCCTTTCTGTCCACTTCCTCCCATTGCTTTTGTTCTTCTTCTTCCTTAACCTCTTCCAATAGTCCTAAGAGTAGTGGAGGACTAAACTTAAGGCCAATCCAATTGGCTTTCAAGTTTTGAATTCATTGTTTGTATAGAGGCACTCTCACCAAGGCCTCCCTCATTCTGGTTAGGTAGTGAAACTTCCTAATCTTTAAGCTATATGACAATGTATTCCATCTTCTCATGCAAGCATGAAGGCAATCATCATCAAATAATCTTTCCATATCTTCAAAATGAGTGATATCTTGCACTTGCCTTTCAACTTAATCAGGGAGAACTTGAGGGTTGCTTGCAAGGTGTTGATGAGCATATATGAGAGATGATGGGTCTTCCGGCTCTGCCCTTATTAGCAGGGCCTCATTTAGTTCTTTTGCCATGATCTGTTGAATTTCCATTGCTCTTTTTTCTTCATGGCTCATCCAAGAAGCCATAGCCATGAGCTATAGGTCTCCCAATGCAGCATTCGGATCCCAAAATTTCATATCAGGGAGTGCCATATTGTGCAAGTAAAATTCTATTAATTTGGCTTTATCCTCAGCTGAACTAGTAGCACACAGATGCATAAACTGGCCACAATTTTGGAATCAGATTTTGCCCCTTTGAGCCAATGTTTTAATATGGAATTGGAGCCATTGGTCTTTGAGATATAGTGCATAGGATCTAGTTGGTTGCCTACACTGCAAGGCTTCCATTGCCCAGCTGGCCATGCAGGCCATCTGGGCTTCCCTTTCCTGCAACTGTTGCTTCAGCATCAACACTTCAGCTGCGGCATGAGACTCCCTTTCTTACTACTTCTTTATCATAATTTCAACATCAGGCTATGACTCTTCCTCTTGCTGTTGTTTCTCTGCTACTTCCTTATCTACTAGGGAACCTTCCTATAGTTGTTGTTCTTCAAAAATTTGTGATATGTCTCCCCTTTGAGTTTCCTGTTGCTGTAACTGCTTTTTCAGCAGTGCATTTTCCTCCTGTAGATGGGCTCTTTTAATGCTCTCGGTGTGTCTCACCATTGCCAAGTCCCTTCTTAATTCTTTCAAACTATTCTTCCATGTGTCCTATATCTGCAACTCCTTTGGATTTAGCAATTTCCATCCAGGTGTGGGTTCTAACCCTTTCTTGTTCTAATTCAAAAAAAAGGGCACAACAAATTTCTGTGGGATGATCTTTCCTTGGCTTGGTTTAGGTATCTCTTTAGCCTTGCCTTTCTCTTGTGACTGTTCTGTTGCCTCCTCTACTAATTTTTCAATCTCCTTTAGCTTGGCCACTATTTCCTGTAGAGAGTTTTTAGCTTCCTGTAGAACTGCTTTGCAGTCCATTAGTCTGATTCTTTCCTTCTAGGTGGAAGTTTTGGGACTCCCTCTCTCATAGGTGATAGATATTTTGGAGGGCGATTCCTCCTTTTTCTCAGTAGGTGCATCCTTAATTATTATAGGTTCTTTTGATGGTGGCTGGGGCTTGCCTACCTTTATCCTGGTTCTCCTTCTGGCTTTGAAATACATGTTTCTCTTTTTCTTTTTCCGTTTTGTTTTGCTGGAGTGCTCAATGCAGCCAGCACAACGACTGCTTCTTTTTCCAATGTTTCATGAGATGCTTCTTCTTTCTATTGTTCCCCTTCATCTTCTGCAGTCTTCTCTGTGTCTGTTGTTTTTTCTTATGTCTCTACTATCTCTGGTAGTGCCTTTTCTTTCTCTTGTTGGGTCCCTGCCTTTCCTGCGGCAGTGTTTTTTTGGGCTTTCTTGGGATTTTTCTTTTCAATTTTTGTTCTTTTCCTCTTCTCTATCTTTGAGCCTATTTTCTTTTCTTCCTTAGGTTTTACAATGGGTTTTTCCAATTTCTCCTCTTCTTTCTACTCCTCCTCTATTTCCTTCTCTTCCTATGTTTGAATATTTTGTGTCTCCTCATGCATTTCTTCCTCAATTTCCTCTTTCTCTTCCTCCTCCTCACTACCAGATGGGCTGATGTCCTCAATCAAAGTTTTGATGTCATCTTCTTTGGACATATTTCTGAAAATTTCCCAAGCTATGGGGATGGTGTATGTGTGTAGGAGGGCATATTCCACTAATAATTTAATGAGACCATGGTGTGCCAGCTGGTCTGGGACACCTGCATTCAGCTTGGTGCTACATTCTATTAAAGGCTGGAGGAGGAAATATGGCAGACTGAGTTTTCTAACTGGAGGTAGGTGCATCCCATACCTCAATTCATGTAATAACCTAAAGTGATAACCATAAATTATACTGAAACTTCCTTCACAAGTGATATATTTCATTATTTGGTAGCTGACTTCACTCCATGGAGGAGGTAAGCTTGTCCTTCTGACCCCATTTTTATCCTTTACAGGATGCTCCCCAGGTTGAAAAAATGTCTTCTTGGAAACCTGTCCCAATGCTTTTTCCTCCTTGCTCCAAGGGAGCCCAAGTGGAAGACTTGTGATTCGACTGATAAAATCAGGTATAAGTTCTAGGGTGAGACCCCTAAAACTGACTGTAGCATGTGTTTTCAAATGGGGTCTTAAGGACATCAAAAATTCTTCAGTCACCTCCTCATCATATCCATGTATTCTTTCATAGAAAATCATCTAATTTGCCTTCGTGAAGAGGGCAACCACCTCAAGGTGCTCATGCAATTGGTTGGAGTTCAAAGGCTCCTTCCTCATAAAACCTCGTGGCATGGTTTTTATTTATTTCTGAAGTGCTTAGGTGAGGAGAAAAAACAACAATTTCCAAAATCAGAAATAGAGGGACTGCTGAGTTTTGTTTTTTCTAAATTGGAGGAGGAATTTCCGTGTGCTCCTTCTTCACAACACCAATTTTCAATTCTCCCTTTCTCCAAACTATTCTCAACCTGAATTTTCTTCTTGGTTCTTGGAGGAAATCAATACGCTAACAGAACAGTGACTATATAAAAATAGTGGTTTTTTTCACAGAGTAAACAGACTTGCAATGTTTGTTTCCTCCCCAGTTTTGATTTCTATGACTGCATCTTCTCTTTTTTCTACAACAGAATGTGAGGAAGAGGAAGGAAAATTTTGAACACAAAGAAGGGAATGGAGAGATTGTGTAGAACTTCAGAAAAAACAACAAACTTTTGAATTTATCTTTCTTCATTTCTATATCAATGAAACACGGAGAGAGTACTGAAATAGAAAATAAGTGTTCATCTGCCATTTGATCATCCACCATTCCTTCTTCACCTGCAGGCAGATCTAGTCTAGACAGAAAATCAGCAACAACATTTTCCTTACCTGGCTTATCAACAATAGTCAAATCAAATTGCTGCAATAAAAGTAACCATCTAATGATATGAGTGTTTACATCTGGTATATTCATCAAATACCTAATTGAGCATGATCATTGTGTACGAATGTTTGATAACCAATGATGTAGTGTCTAAACTTGTTTAGGGAATTGACTATAGCTAGGAGCTCCTCTTCAGTTACAGTGTATTTTAATTTTTCCTTAGACAGGTTTTTACTGACAAAATATATGGCATAAGGTAGCTTCTCTTCAACTTGCCCTAAGGCTGCTCCTATCACTTTGTTCGAGGCATCTGTGTGAATGTGGAAAGGTAGGGCCTAATTTGGACCTCTCAAGATTGGGGCAGTTACCATCTTACATTTCAAGGCATCCAGAGCCTCCTGACAATTGTCAGTCCATATAAACTCAACATCTTTCCCCAAAATACCAAACAATGGAGAGGCTAGCTTGCTAAATCCCTTAATGATTCTTCTATAAAACCTTGCGAAGCCTAGAAAGCTCCGAACATCTCTTACATTTTGAGGAGGTGGGACCCTTTGGATGATAGCAATCTTGTTGGAATCCACTTGTAATCCTTGCTGAGAAATTGTATGCCCTAGCACGGTCCCTTCAGTCATCAGGAATTCGCACTTTTCAGGAGTGAGGAACAGGTTCATGTCAATACACATGGCTAAAACTTTTGCTAGGTTAGTCAAAGATTCTTGGAAGTTAGAACCATAAAGGGTAAAGTCATCCATATAGATATCCACTGAATGATGAACCAGTTCAGCAAATATGCTCAGTATTTCTCTCTGGAAAGTGGTAGGAGCATTGCACAACCCAAAAGGAAGGACCGGGTATGTAAAAAGACCCCATGGACAAGTGAAAGTGGTCTTATCCTGGTCTTCTAGGTTGATTTGGATCTGGTTGTACCCGCTAAACCATCTACGAAGGAGAAGAACTTCTTCCTACTAGGCCATCTAACACTTGATCTATGAAAGGCAAATGGAAATGGTTCTTCTTGGTGGCCTTGTTCAGTTCTCGATAATATACACATATTCTCCACTTCCAATTTTTCTTTGCACTAGCACCAAAGGAGAAACCCATTAGCTGTCAGAGATGGGGTAGATGAATCCTGCATCCAGTAACTTTTGCAGTTCTTCTTTGACGATGTCCTTAAGGGCTGGATTCATCCTCCTTTGAGGCTGCCTAACTAATTTACAATCTTCATTAATGTAAATGTGATGACTATATATGGAAGGGTGGACTCCCTTCATCTCCTTATAACTCCAAGCAAAAGCATCCAAGTGATTCTTCAATAAGCTACACAGTTCTTTCTCCTGAAAAGTGTACAGGGATGAGTTGATCTTCAAAGTTCTTTCTAGGCCAAATTCCATGTTCTTGACTCAGTGGGAGGTCGGATCAGCCACACAGAGATCAACTAGAGGATTAGCTTGGGTATCCTCCACCAATTCTTCTAAGGGCAACACACTAGGGGGCAGATTCTGGATCAAGTTCTCAATACGATCATCCTCAATTTGTGGACCCCCCATAGTAGTTTCTACTGTACACAATGATGTGGAATAGACTTCATCCTCATCTTCCTCCTCCAACTAGAGGGGTAAATCATGTTCCAGTAGAGGTTGGGTAGGAGGATAGAGGACTAGTTGCTTGGACATATGCCCATTCTTGATTGTCATGTTCCCAACTCGGTAGCTGATGTAAGCATCTGTAGTAGCCAACCAAGGTCTTCCCAAGATGAGACGATACCCAGTGAGCTTTTCCTTTGGTTGGAGAACAAGGAAATTAGCAGGGTACTCCCAGGAATCAATAAATACCATGGCATCTTCCACAATCCCCTCAGGGGTCATGATGGAGTAGTCTGCTAACTGCAGCATTGTTGAGGTCTTTCTTAGGGAACCCTGAAGTTTGAGCTTGAGCATAGTGTCCTTGGTCATCAGATTAATGGCAGCCCCTAGATCAATCAAGGTATGGGGGATTATGGTACCATTGATGTGGACATCGACTACAGAACTTCCAGGGTCTATATATTTCAGACAAATTACCTGCCCCAACATCAGATCAGACAATTGTTCTATGACATTGATAGTTGGGGCATCTCTCTTTCGCCTCCCTGGGTGTTTGAAGCACTTTTCCTTGATCATATTGTTGTATATAGGTACTTCCTTTATGTCTTGGAGAAGGGGTATTTTTAGACATAACTGTTTCAGTACCTCCAGAAGTTCAGTTTCTTCTAAGGTCAGTTGGGTGCTTCCAATTAGTCTCTCATAAAAGGGTGGAATGACCTTGGGTTCACTTTCCCGTTTTTCTTCCTCATCCTCCTTAGGAGGAGGTTGGCTATATAGGAGAACCTTCCCAAATTGTAGGTTAATATCCTAAATCTCCACAACATGGGTTGGACAAGATGTTTCCCCACTATATACTTGCCGGACCTGTCTATTGTTGGGGTTCAGGTTCGGTTGAGCAGGCATCTGGGGTTTTCTTGGAGGAGCAGGAGGTAATGGTTGTAGTTGAGCAGGTAGTGGAGGAAAAAGAATGTGGGGAGAGTAATACTGGGGCCTCCACCCCTGATGAGGTGCACTCCACTGAGGTTGTGGCTAAGCATAAGGATGAAATGAATGAGTAGTTGGAGGAGCCTGGTATTGAGGAGGATATGACCAAGGAGGGGGTGTGGACTAGGAAGGATGAGTAGAGGGGCCCTAAGAAGGCATGGAAGTGGCTTGATTTGGGTTGTAAGAGCTCTGGGAGGTCCCATGCATTCCTTGCTAGTAGGGTCTGAGCCCATGTGGCCTCCTTTGGTTTAGTAAATAGAGTGGTTCAATGGCTTCCTCAACCCCTTGATATGTAGCTTTGATTCCAGGCAAGGAAGGGTAGTGATTTGTAGGATGGTCTTGCTCATAGACAACACACACTTCTATACAGTGCAGTGGACATTTGTTCTTGGGGTGCTTTCTTGTGCACCTAGGACAGAAAATGGCCAGAGCTCTCTCGGATTCCTCTTGTTTCCTTTTGATATGCAAGGTATCCATGTGCATGGCAAGATTCTACCTCACTTCGCTCTTGAAATCTTCAATTTCATTTCTAAGGGATGAGCTAGATGAGATGTACTGGCTAATGGTTGACTTCCCCTACCTCTCCTCCTAGCTGACCTGGAATGGTTTCTAAACACAATTTTTATGTCATCATAAGGTAGTTGATAGATGTCCCCTCTAGCCAGCAAATGGAGGGTATCTAGAAGGTCTTCAGGGACTCCTCTAAGCAGAACCAACTTCAGAGATTTAGGGTCAAGTGTGCACCTGGCCCTTTTATAACTGAGTTGAAACCTCTCTTCATAGTATTCTAAAGATTCATCACTACCCATGGTCATACGAAAGATTTCTTCCTTGGTTTCCTTTGACCTATAATAGTCTCGGTATTTTTTGTTGAAGGTTTGTTGCATCTAAGCCCAAGTTGTGATACTGTCTCCAGGTAACCCCATGAACCAGCTCAGGGCTGCATCCTTGAGGGTAGAAGGAAACAACTTCAACTTCTGCTCATCCTCTGCGTAGTCATAGGTTCAACAGAGAATGTCAAATTCAAACAAGAAAGTATCAGGATCTTCGGTGGTTAGGCCATGGAAGTGAGGCAAGGCTTAAGGACTTGTGTTATTCATTTTTTGTCCCCATTGGTCTCCCGGATAGGAAAGGTACCTTCTATTCTTTCCCCATTCCCTCTAATGCTCATGGTTTTAGCCATGGTCTCAGGAGGAATGTTTTATCGCTCTTCTCCTGTTATAGGATCTTCGTATATCTCTGGAGTTTTAGCTATAAGATCGTTTAGATCACTTCCACCAAAGAAGAGAGAAGGGTGAATCAGTGATGTGTTGGGGGTTTTGGGTAGGAATTTTCCTAAATTGTCTCTGTTCCTACGAGGCATGAAAAGAAATCTCTTTTTTGAATTTTTGTGTTTCTTTTTCTACTTGTACCTGCAAAAACTGAAATTGATTGAACAACAAATTGTAGCTAACTAGAAAAACCTTGCTGAAATGAAAATTGCATAATTGAAATGAAAGCAGGAGATGTCTAATCTACTTTTATTGAAATGAAATTGCAGAATTGAAATGAAAGAAGGAAATGTCTAATCTACGCTTGTTGAAATGAAATTGCAGAATTGAAATGAAATCAGGAAATGTCTAATCTAGGCTTGCTGAAATGAAATTACAGAATTGAAATGTAAGCAGGAAATGTCTAATCTACGCTTGCTGAAATGAAATTGCAGAATTGAAAAGAAAGTAGTAAATGTCTAATCTATTTTTGCAGAAATGGAATTGCAGAATTAAAATGCAACAACTACTCTACTCTTGTTGAAATAAAATACTTAGCAGAATGTTGCAATAGAAAATAGAAGAAAAATAGTAATCACAAATACTCTGACACTTCCCCGGAAAAAGTGCCAAAAAGAAGTGGTGAGCTCTAGTATTGCAGCAATAATGCTGCAACTCTTAGGGCTCCCTTATTTACTTTTATCAATTCGGTAGTTCGTAACAAACTTGGAAGCAACGGTGTTGTATGCACAAGTACTAGCTCTTACTGCGGCTGTCACTTGATCAGCTGGCACAAGTTCGCTAGGAGCTTAAGCCAATTTCTATGAGTTCTTAGAAGAATCTTTTACTATGATGGCTGAAGACTAATTCTACGGGGGCTATTCTACTTGCAGAAAGAGAATGATAACTGAAATAGAACTCAAACCTTAGCAAACCTTAGCAAGCCATAATTGTGCAAGAAAAGAGGTGGAAGTTACTGGAATGGGTTCCATTGATTACTGAAAAGGTAAATTGCATTTATTCAAGATACTTCTGAAGAGAAATTGAAAGAAATCATCTTTTTGCAGTTTTGAGTATTTTTATGTGGATTTATAATGGATGTGATTTAACTAATTGTGATTGTGCAACAGTTTGGTGGAAAAGGAAAATGGAGTTGACTTTTGCAGATAATGAGGAAGATGTGGAGGGGTCCTAAGAAGTCCCTAGTACCCTTCTGGAGATTTCCATTATGATAAAACTTCGAAAAATCGCTCGCATGAACTTCTATAGGAAGGCTGCAGGGGATCTACAGGAAGTTCTACAGGAGGAGGACAAAAGTGGCTTTTGGAGGTTTGAAGGTGTAAAAATGGTGGGAAACAGGAAATGAAGGTTGGATGAAGGTGTTGAAGGGTCTAGGACACTGTTTACAAGGATCAGGAATGAAGGAGATGGTTGGATTGGTTCAAAGGGTAAGAAAGTGACTTTGTGAAGGAATGGAGAAATTAGGACAGTTTGGAAAAATGTGGTGAACGAGTGAAGAATTCTATGAAAGATGAGATGGTTGTTAGAAAATTATATATTACGGAGCAATGGAACACAAAATATCATAGAAATATAAACACAGAAAACGCATAAAACAAGAGAGACACAGATATACGTGGTTCATCCAGTTTGGGCTACGTCCACCTCGAACAGCCAGTCCTTCCTTTCTATTATCCAACAAAATGAAGAGACATAACCTACAACAGATCCACTGTAATATCCTCTGTTTTCTCTCATAGTCTCACCTCTCTGCTTCTCGCTCGGAGCATACACATCTATTACACAACCTCAAATACAATGCCTTCATACAAAGAGAGGGGTTTCCTTCCAGGGCTAAAAACCCTAAACTAAACATAAGTTCTACCATCAGATCATATGCCTAATGAATGGCCCAGATTGACTAGAAGTTACTATACTTTTACAAGGCAATTTTACATATGTTTTTAGCTTCGGGAGCACTACCCTCGAAACCTCCGTTAGGGGACCGATGGCCCCTGGACCCCCCAGCTGGGGGGGATTGGCCCCCCCGAACCCCTGCGGGGGGACAAGTCCCCCCCGCACCTGCCTGCATGGAGTGGTGTACAAACTTCCCGGGGTATACATCTGGTTGAAACAAAGACCTCTGAATAATCATGCTCCACATTCAACAATCTCCAACTTGGAGAATGATTGTAGCAACTCCACCACTACTTCATTTTTTGGACAATGACTCCTCTTTGGACTTGGCTATTTCTCATCTTCATCGTCATCCTTGAAGGCTAATTGAAACTGAGCATATTCTTAGTTTCTCCCTGGTTACAACTTTTGCTAGCATATCTATAGGATTCTGGATAGTGTGTATCTTTTCCAGCTTCAACTCTCCATCTTCCAACACTGATCGTATGAAATGGTACTTGAGTTGTATGTGTTTAGTCCTCGAATCAAAATGCTGAGTTCTTTTCAAGATGAATGGCACTTTGGTTATCATTGTATAACGTGCCCATATCATGCTCCTTACCTAATTCACCCATAAACCTTTGTAACCAAATCATTTCTTTACTAGCCTCTATAGCAACAACATACTCGGCTTCTGTTGTTGAAAGTGCAACAACGCTTTGGATTTTTGAAACCCAACTGACAGTTGTTCCACCAACAGTAAATATATATCCTGTAGTGCACCTCCTGTTATCTCTATCACCTTCCATATCTAAATCAACATATCCCTATAGAGAAATGGTTGAACCACCAAAGCTTAATGCTTGATTTGTGGTACCTTTCAAATATTTGAGAATCCATTTCACTACCATCCAATGTTCATTTCCTGGATTATTCATCACTTGCTTAAAACTCCCACTGCATGTGTAATATCAAGCCTTGTGCAGACCATTCCATACATTAAGCCTCCAACTGCTGATGCATATGGAACTTTAGACATATAATCCATGTCTTCTTAGGTCTTTGGGCACATTTTCTTACTAAGTTTGAAATGGCTAGCAAAAGGTGTACTAACTGGTTTTGCATTGTGCATATTAAATCTTTTCAACACCTTTTGTATGTACCCATTTTGAGACAATGTTAATTTGTGATTTTTCTTGTCTCTATTTATTCTCATATCAAGGATTTGTTTTGCAGCTCCCAAATCCTTCATTGCAAATGAATTTGCGAATTTTCTTTTGAACACATTTATTTCTTGCATGTTAGACCCTGCAATAAGCATGTCATCTACATATAATAACAATATAATATAGCTGCCATCATTTTTCTTTTTCAGATAAACACAATGATCAGAATGACATCTAGTATAACCTTGTTTAGACATAAACTTGTCAAATTTTAGATACCACTGCCTTGGAGCCTGTTTTAAGCCATACAAGCTCTTCTTCAACCTGCACACAAGTTTCTCCTTCCCTTTCACTTCATATCCTTGTGGCTGCTGCATATATATCTCTTCCTCCAAATCCCCAAGGAGAAAGGCTGTCTTTACATCTAACTGCTCAAGATGCAAATCTTCAGCTGCTACAAGACTCAAAATAGTTCTGATTGGAAGTCATTTTAACAACAGGAGAAAATATTTCATCAAAATCAATACCTTTCTTCTATGCAAACCCCTTCACCCAAAGTCTAGCTTTGTACCTCTGTTTTCCTCCATCTTCTTCCTTCAGCCTGTAAACCCATTTATTCTTCAATGTAGTTTTTTTTGCAGGAAACCTGACTAAGTCCCATGTCTGGTTATGGATTAAGGAGTCCATCTCTTCTTCCATGGCTACCTCCCACTTCTTCCTTCTTTCAACCTGCATTGCTTCCTCATAACATTCGCGTTCACTAGAATCAGTCAACAACAAAGAATATAATGAAGGAGAGTATCATTCAGGGGTTCTACTTATTCTGGTAGATCTCCTAACACCAATTTTAGGTGTTTGGGGTGCCTGTTATTGCTGTGGTGGTTTCTGTTGTTGTGGTTGTTGATTATTATTATTTTCGGGCACCTTTACTTTTTCAGTGATTTCATCAAGGACTGCGTATTCCTTGTTTTCTTTTTCCTGTTTCTTTTCCTGCAACTGATTCTTATACAAGATATTTTCATTGAATATTACATCTCTACTCATAATGATTTTGTGATTTTTGTAATCATATAAGTGATAACCAAAATCATTAACACTATATCCAATAAAGGTACATTTCCTTGACTTTGCCTCAATCTTTGTCTAATTTTCTTTATCAATATGGGCAAAGGCCTCACAACCAAAAGGATTTAAAAAAGAGTAGTTTACCTTTTTACTTGTCCATGCTTCCTCTAGAACACCACCATCCAAGGAACTTGAAGGCCCTCTATTTATTAGATAAACAACAGTATCTATAGCATCTGCTCAAAATTGTAAAGGCAATCCTACATGCAATGTCATGCACCTTGCACGCTCCATGATTGTTCTGTTCATCCTTTTTGACACACCATTTTCTTGTGATGTTCTTGGAACTGTATTCTCTCTGCGAATTCTATGCTCTGAATAGTACCTATCAAACTCTTTGCTGCAATATTCACCTCCATTGTCTGATCTAAGACACTTCAATTTCTTTCCTGTCTCAATCTCAACCAAAGCTTTCCATTTCTTGAAAGTATCAAATACATCAGATTTATTCTTAATACAATAAATCCAAGTTCTTCTAGTTGCATCATCAATAAAAGTAACATAATAATGAGAGCCACTGAGAGATGATATCTGAGCAGGTCTCCATACATCTGTATGCACAAACTCTAATTTTTAACTCTTCTTTTCTTTCCCAACTCTGAGAAATCTAACTCTCTTCTATTTTCCATAAATGCAATTCTCAGAGAAGTCCAAATCAACATTCTTCAAACCTGGCAACAAATTCCTTGAGTGAAGAATCTTCATCCCCTTTTCGCTCATGTGTTTGAGCCTATGATGCCATGATGATGCATCTGCTCTTTTGGAAGTTAAAGAACTAACAGAGTTAGAAATACCATTGTATAAATACAATGTACCAACCTTTCCACCTTTTGCTATTACCGGGGCTCATTTGGTGACTTTCCAAGCTTTATGTGTGAAAATTGTCACACAACCTTCACTTCCTAACTGCCCTGTTGAAATCATATTTTTCTTTAGATCTAGAACATGCCTTACCTCCTTTAGTAGCCATTGGTTTCCATTCTTCTATTTTACAAGAACATTACCCATTCCAACAATTTTATAGGGTTTATCATCACCCAAACGAACTTGTCCAAAATCTCCTTCAACATAGTCATGAAAATATTCCTTATCAGGTGTGGCATGGAATGAGGCCCTTGAATCTATCACCCAGGAATCAATAATATTTTCGAAAGAAAGAATAAAAGCATATTGTAACACCTCACCTATCACATTTGTTTCATGATTGTTTTCTTGCTATACATCTCCTTATTTTCCCTTCCGAGATCTACAGTCTTTCTTTAAATGTCCTTTCTTTCTGCATTTCCAGCACACTATCCCCGATCTGGACTTTGATCTGCCTTTCCTTGATTCACTACGATATCTTGAGCTCTTTTCTCTTTCCATTTTTCTTTCCCTAGACTCTACACTCAAAGCATTACCCGATGTCTCACCAGAGCTTTTTCGTCGCATTTCCTCACTAAGGATAGCACCGACAACATCATCAAACTTTAAAGTACTAGATCCAAAAATAGAGTTACTAATGGCCATTACTAAACCATTCCAACTTTCTGGTAATGAGCACAAGAATAACAGAGCTCTAACTTCATCATCAAAGTTTACCCCTACAAAACATAACTGACTTGTAATAGTATTAAAATCATTTAAATGGTCTGCAACAGATCCGCCTTCTGACATCTTCATATTAAATAACCGTTTCATAAGAAATACCTTGTTTAAGGCCAAGGGATTTTCATATAGTTTCTCTAATGCCTTAACCAAACCCTCTGTCATTGTTTCCTTCAAAATATTGAATGTGACTGATGCTACGAGGCACAACTGTACTGTTCCGAGTGCCTTTCTATCGAAAATGTTCCATTCTTCATCTATCATACTTGTTGGCATCTTTGTTTTTCTGCCCAATTGTAGGTATAGATCTTTCTGATACAGATAATCTTCCATCTGCATCTTCCACAACGAGAAATTTTGGCTGTTAAATTTCTCGACCCTAAACTTACTATCTTCTGCCATTGCTCCCACTCAAACAAGGAACCCTTCTTTCTTGCAATTTTATCAGCCAAATAGACCTTCGGCTCTGATACGAGTTGTTAGAAAATGATATATTATGGAGCAATGGAACACATAAAATATGGCAGAAATATAAACACAGAAAACGCATAAAACAAGAGAGAGACAGATATACGTGGTTCACCTAGTTTAGGCTACGTCCACCTCAAATAGCCAGTCCTTCCTTTTTATTATCCAACATAATGAAGAGACAACCTACAGTACATCTGCTGTAATATCCTTTGTTTTCTCTCACAGTCTCACCTCTCTGCTTCTTGCTCAGAGAATACACATCTATTACACAGCCTAAAATACAATGCCCTCATACAAACTTCCTAGGGTATACATCCGGCTTAAACGAATACCTTTGAACAATCATGCTGCACACTCAACATTGGTACAGGTTGTGATGTGGAAAGATGACAAGCTAGAATGTTTTTCAAGTAAGCTGCACACCTACTCCTTAGAACTGACCCAAGCAAGAACCAAAAAAATAGAGTTTTCCTAATTTGACTTAAAATCTGATCTAAAAATAGAAAACTGATGAACATAATTTTATGAACAAGAAACTATGTGAGAAAGCCATGGTAAATGAATAAGAAATGGTCTAAGCATGTGAATTCAAGAAAATATCAACTTATCCAACTCAAAACATCACACTACCAATTGCATGAAAGGGAAAAACAAATAGTGTTTCTGGGGTAACAACATTTCCCCGTCCTCAATTCATGGTCCCAAAGAGCGAGAAAGGGAACCCAAGCCTACTGGTAGCCTTTTTGGATCTTTTTCTATTACTACAACAAACTACTTAAACAACTTGAAGTAATAACAATTAATTTAATCATCAAAAGAAACCTATTTTACCAAAGCAAGATTAAACCTAAACAACAAAAATCAGATTATGAATGCAAGAAAGAAAGCATATAAATACACAAAGGAGGTGTTGGGCAGCTTGGGTTGGGCCCTAACCCAAGAGCTTCAGCCCTCTAGAAAGGATTAGTGTTGGTTCAATGTTGGATTCATCTTCATTGATTAAAAAATAATAGTTACATCACAAAACTGTCTGCAAAAGGAGCTCGAAAATGCACTGAGTACAACAATGCACAAAAGTGTGAAAATAGACTATGAAATGGCTAACCTACTGAGGCCTGAAACCTTCTTATTTATACAAGTAAGGACCCTCAACAGTCCTCCTAAACTTAAGGGACTCGGCTTGCCTAAAACTAGAGATAATAGCAGCCCCACTTGAGTTGCTTGGCTACCCCTTGGAATCATCGATGTGGTGGCCTTTGAAGTCCGAGCTTCCAGTGGAGAACTCAAGGAAGGGGTCATTAATGTAGGAGACACCCCTCATATAAGTCCTCAGCCCTATTTCCTTGAGTTTGGCAACTAATCTGCTCATAAATGCCTGGTCCTTGTCCAAACATTGTCCAAAAATCTGCAATAAACACTCATTAGACTATGTGGCAAAGTGACTATTCCCATTCACTCAATTAACATAAATATATTCAAAAACATGCATAAAGCTATGGAGAATGGTGGATTAAATTGAAACAATAGGAAAAATGAGCCCATATAGTTACCCATTTCTGGGGCTTATCAAGTTGTCTAGTCCGAACTCTTTAAATTACACAAACAAGATATAGAGTTATTCTTTTTACGATACTTTTCAAACTCTTAAAACATGAAGAAATCGATGAGCTTTCCTGTCTGGACTCATTAAACTAATCAGATAGGGAAAAAAGTCATTCTTTTTGCGATCCTTTTTAGACTCTTTAAACATGAAAAGATCAATGAGTTTACCCATCTGAACTCATTAAAAAATCAGACGGGGAAAGTGGACAATAGAACTGTATTATGTATTTGAAAGCGTGATTTGGCAGCAATCGTTCCCTTGAACATGGTATTCCCTCAAATAAACCTTCAATTTGGTGGCCTCTCCATATGAACCCTACCAACCTATGAGTTTTAGCTTATATACCCTAATGTAATTGTGTCTCTGTATCCTAACACTCTGTAGTGTTCACGAGTCTAGTGCTGTATGTGAGAATAATTTTGGCAAAATCACATAAAAAATCATTTGTCGATGCGTTTCGAACCAACCAGTGTGGTTCATCGTTAGGACAAGTTGAAGATCCAATCTGAGTGATAAGTTAAATAGGGACAGCAGGCCATTCCAACAACTAAATTTTCCTACGTAATCGTTAAAGGACCCGTAACGGCTAGGTTTGACCAAGCCTAAGGGGAGGGACCCAAATTTTATTAAATTCTTTTATTTATTATTATAATTATTATATATTCTATATCTATATATATTATTATATATATTATATATATATATATATATATAATATATATATATATAATTATATATCATATAT